>JAHFZB010001001.1:0-18873 GCA_036884735.1 Huso huso
CAAAATGAGGTTCACTTGGTCATTCCCATGTAATTACACAATAGTTACCATGTAATAAAATGCAATCATTGCATGTTGAAAACTGGATTATTATTCACGCCACTCACAATTTCGCTTTAAATATGTGTTGATTGTGCATTATTTAAGGGTAATAATAATACAATTTATGCGAATAACTCACTCTAATCTTATAGTGAATTTGAAACCAACTGATTGCTTGGCCCTTCTGTCACGGTCTTTGTTTCAACCTTGTAAATTGTTTAATTGAACCAATTAAAACCCAATCCATGTCCTAAAGTAGGATATTAATGATTAACCAATTAAATCTGGAGTGGACCAGAATTGCTCACCCCTGCTCAGTTCCTAGCAACAACAGGTCCTGAAAAATTAACAGACGTGAGAAAGAAAAAATAACTGTTCTGTACAAAATTGGTGTGAACAACCAAGCACAATTTTACATTCATCACAACCAAACAGACTGAGTACTAAGTGTATGTGCCGTTAATCACAACCACTTCAGCACCTGCACCAATAACGTTGCTCAGCTTTTGGTTCACCTAGAAGAAAACATTTGGAGGGCATTGCTTCGCTGTATTTGTTACCTTTCAATCAACGGTGTTCTAATGCCCAATTTTTCATTACTGTAACCTTTGAAGACAGAGAAAAACAGTAGCTTCAGGTGAGTGTGTGGCACTCGACAGCTGTTCTGAGCAGCCCTGGGGAGATCACCCTAATTAGGATAAGTATTGTATTTACAATGACTAGCAGTGGGATCACCTTGGTGTGCAGTGTACTTTGCTAAAGGTGATGCCTTTGGATTTTCACAGAAAAAAAGGTGAGAAAAGTTATTTGAAACAGGCAGCTATCTATCACCTCCATCCACCAACATCTGAATCATTTTTTTCTAACACCAATCTGCATACTCAAATCCATTATCAAGTAGGGCATATTTAGTGCAGGATGTGCCCTATAGCCTGGGCGCCACCGTTCTAGTCCAGGCTATTCCATTGCCGACCGTAGGAAAAAAGTAGAGCATATTTAAATACAATTATGTTTGACCATTTCTGCTTTCTCTGGATTTTAAAGTGTATTGTTAAATCTTTTAGTAGGGTATATTCCCCTTAGTTGGGGCAAATGGTGTGCTAAGAATATCAAGACACTCTACTGAAAGAAAGAAAGAAAGAAAGAAAGAAAGAAAGAAAGAAAGAATATGTTTAACTGTTTAGGATTAACAATAGGCCAGGATATTAAAAATGAAAACAAATAAAACACAATACAATAACAGTAGAGAACTTTATATTCAGAACAGGTTTTCTCTGGTCTTTTCTTCAGTATACCCTGTGTAATGTTTTTTTTTTGTATTGTTGCTGCCTTTTACCACACATAGGAATTCAATTGGGGATTTACAATTTGCACGCTCAGCGATGAGAAATACATCAGCAAATGTAATGTTTTGTATGATTTAAAAGGTAGTCCTGTCAAATCTGTTCTGGATTTGGATTATAGATCCCCTGAATCTCATAGTTTGAGAAACAAACTGTACAGCTATAGGTGGCAGTGTTATACCACCACTGAGACACCGAATCATCACTCAGTAGTTATTTCTGCTTTCAGTGTCCACATAATTATTATTTTTTTAATAGAAACACCGGCAGCCGAGAACAAAAAAACAATCAAACCAGATACAGTATGTTTAAATCCTCTGGAAAGAAGGAATGAAAAGAAGCCTAACAAGAAGGAATACTGAGATAAAAATATTCTTAAAAGGAATAGGATATCAATTGTACCAAACAAGAGCAGATGCTTTTTTAATTTGTGTGCTTTTTTTTTTTTTTTATTTTTTTATAACTATGCTTGTGTTTTTTTCCAGATAAGTTTCATTCTTTTGAAAGCAGTAGAATAACAACACTGAAATCCTGTGTGGGCAGGCCTTGCCCATTCAGTACTCTTCCTCTACAGTATCTAGGGGCTCCTTTTAATACCGTTTAGTGCTGTTCATATACTTGTTACTGTCACAACATAAAAACATAGCTCACTCCTGTCTGCCAAAGCGCCACCTACAGATGTACTGGACCACCTCCCTTAGGTTGATCACAAAACAGTGAAGAACATACTGTAACTCTCCTGCAATCATTTACAAATATTAGATTAGATGTTTTATAATTTATGTGTGTTATATATTGGTTATGTGTTATACAAAGGTGAGCAGACCACTCATGATAGAGCATGCAGAGATAACCCAAAATAGCTCTCAGCAATGCATATGATATACGAGGAATATATTCTTAAAAGAACTCTGATGCACTCCTTAGTAACTTCAGCCATCCTTTTTCCATCTCTAAATTATATTTAAAACTCTTTCTTTTGGGGGTTGTGTATTACTTTCTTGTTTTCATTTTGAACTTTTTCACTGCCTTCATATTATTTTTGAAAGCCTCGTTAAACAGCTTTTACCGCAAGGAGAATAATGGAATGATGTAACCTGGAGTCATAATGAGTTATATATGAATCTTTCGATGTCACTGTTATACCAAAACGTGGCACTGCAAAGCTGTATAGTTACTATGAAGTCGCTTAAGTCCCTTAAAATAGTGTTACTGAAACTCAACTTAAGATATGTCCCAAAATATTTTTTACTAATCGTCAATTTACTAAGGTTGTATGTGATTTGAACTCGAGCCTGTCCTAGCGTCAGTATTTCATTCACACATTTGGTCTGATTTAATGCAGTCAAAAGTGGGACAAGGCTCCAACTGGACCCAGGGGTTTAATTTCTCTGACTGCGAGGAATAAAAACAATTAGTAATACCAACGGGATATTAATGGCATTGGAGACAATGCTCTGCAGACATTATGCAGAGGCCTATTTCAGCTATGATTAGCTCACTGCTGAAAGTTGTAAAACTGCTGTGAACCAAAGCGTATTCTTTTCACCATATTTTTAAATTATCAATTTGATCATTCAATTATTTTATTGCAGTAGGACATTGTTTCTTATTTTACTAAGAGCACCTTTAAAATGCTACTGAGAATTTCTCCAGTTGTATTCTTAGTTAACGAGAGAGTAAATATACATTGATTAAAAAAAAACTAGATTGACCTGCTACCAAAGCCCACAATGCATAGCTCCTGGCCCAGTTTTGGGCCACAGCACCACGTATGCTGCTTGCCTGTCACAGTACGTTTCACAGTCTGCAGGTATGATCCGCTCTGACCCGCTTTGAGGAACCTCTGGTGAAAGTTTTCTGTAACAGTTACCATTCCAGGAAACCACACTGTCTGGGAGGACACAGGGTCAATGCAACCCCCTACACTGAGGGACGAGATGACTGCATGGGCACCGGGCATCATGCCCCTTTGTGAAGTCACAGAGATCCCTCAGCTTCTCATGATTGTGGGTGAATACTGGCACACAACTCACAGGCAATTTACATTGTTCAAGTGGATCACGACACACCATGTGACCACACAGATTGGCATACATTGGGAATCTCTCATTTTACTTACATTCTCAAATTTATTGGCCAGGCACTGTAAGTAATATAGTTCAAAGGTTATAGCCAAGTGATCCGTTTGATGTGTGGCTGTCTAATATATATAATGTTGTGGAAAGGGACCATTAGGAGCCCCTCACACTTTACTAATTGAGGGTGGAGTCCACATCACCCAGTGATATACACATGTGAATCAAAGCTCATTTCAGCATTGACGACATTGAGGAAGAGGTCCAGTCAAAACGTTTGTCCTTGAATTTATTACGTTTCTTTTAGTATCATTAGCATTCATAGTAGGTTAGTATGCAACTGTTGATCCATACATATGGGATGATAAGTAAATACGTTTCATTCAACGGGATGGGATGAGATCATATGGAAGAACCGGGTTTCAGGATAGAAATTCTATTTCTCAGATCGCTGTAACTGAGTAGCTGAGTACGTTTTGAAAATGCCTTAAACTTCCAATAGCTACTCATAACCATCATATCATTTTAGGGTACAGAATAAGTAATTTTTTTTAAAATCACCCAAAATCCATATTTGTTTATTTAGTAAATGTGGTTCTCTCAGGGAGACCAATTAAATGAATCCACCAAGAGCAAGCCTGCAAATTAAATCAATACATTACTTAAATTATTATTATTATTTTATTCTGCATAAATTATGCATTAACTTAGTTATTATGTTAACTGTAGAAAGTAAATGTCCTCAAAGTAATTTTCCAAGATTGCTAAGAGTTACAGTATGGTTCAGGCTGTAATGTACATTATACCAGTTGATAATTTAACCGCCAAACTCATATACATGTTTATTTCCTCATCACTGTCATACCTCTACTCCATGCTTTGATGTTGTAAGGTATTTTCATATGACTTTATTACACCTAATAGTCTGGAATCAACCGTGATTTATCTGTCTGTCTGTCTGTCTGTCTAGCCATTCACACGTCTCTCTCGCTTTCAAAATATGACATACAGTATCAAGTATTATTATCAATAGATAGTTGTCATTGGTGGATAATAACTAAATAAATGATCATAAGAAAATGTGTCAACCGCGAAGTATTAAGCAGCTGTTGGACTAAGTGATCTCTGCTCCTAGGGTGATCTCCATACAGTATCCATAAAAAATGCAATGTATGTAATAGCTGTACATTTAATACTGGAGTGAATTTATCCTCTCGGCAATAACAAGCTATAAAATATAGACATATATATTTGAATGCATCATGCCTTATGAATAAATTGAAGGTTTCCTAATGCTTTTATACTGAGCCCTAGTGGTTTATAAATTGAAATTTGTACTGAGGCACTCCTGACAGACACAGGGAGAAGAAAAGGATGAAGCACAGTGCTGAGGCAGAGACTGGGCATGTACTGGGTACCTTTGCACTTCCCAACTTAACAACTGTTTAAAAGAGCTGGGCTTATTTGGGCAAGCAGTCATGTTTTGCATCTCCTGCCTCTTTCACACCACAGGGGTAAACCTTGTCCAGATTTGCTTCGTCTTTCTCTCAACCCCCACCAGATACGCTGCAGTATATTTGCTCTTTTAACGGCACTGTTTGTTGCTCATCCCCCCTTTATATGGGGGTTTCAGGAGGAGCTGCATCTTTCTCAAAACTTTACATACTAGACTAAGAAGATCATTTATTGTACTGAGATTTAACTGCTGTTGAATATTTACATGTTTGCTTTTGCTTAAAGTGACTTGAACAGTGGTGGCTTGTGACAGTGAGACACAGCATTGAGTGAAGACTGCAGTCAGCTAACTAGGCTCTAGAAAACATAGTACCTAGTATATAAAAGAGGAAACTTTAAGAATTCAACTGATACCTGTTAAGCCACTCGTGTATCTTAATCACACCTGAGAAACGTGTTAATAGTAAAATTGATTTAATTTACAGGGTTTTATCTGTGAAACAACTAAATTGTCTTTTAAAGGAAAGCAGAAAAATCAGCAGAAAACACTGAAAATCAGTCCTAGAACATTTACCACACAGTGCATTTGAATGTAACGATGAACCCCTTCAGTACCATACTGGTTTCTGAATATGACGATGGAAACATATAAAAATAAAACACTAACAAAACACACCTATTAAAAAAAGAAAATAAGATGCTTTACAATGGAGCTGAATTTCATCTTTAAATCCCCCACACCAACTATCAATAATTCAATTAGGCAGCCTTAATCAGCAGGTGTTCTTCAAAGTGACAAGCGAGTTGTCTCTTTGGAAACAGCTTCCTAATTACAGTCTAAGCGTGTTTAAATCACAGTGATCTGTGTCCCTCCGAGTGATGAAGTAGATTCAAATCAGCTATTATTCAGAACTTTTTATTTCAAAACAGAAGTTTCAAAACATCTCTTGCTTTTTTAAGGAGGGAATCGCAATAAATCCTTTTTTTGACAGTTAATGGATTATAGCATTTTCAGCTCTGTTGCAGCAAAAGCAAATATCAGGGGGACATACTTTAATTACTGGTAACACACATGTAATTAACTTTAAGAAGTACACTGGGCCTGCTGAGATGTAATTAAACAAAACAAAACATATTCCTTTTTTTTCAATTGCAGTCAGGGACAGAATAAGCAATTCTCTTTCCAATTGTCTTTAGTTACAAAAGCAGCTATATCAGCCCGACATGAAATATACTTTATGTGAGCTCAAGCTAGACAAACAAAATGTAGTCAATCTGATTTATTTTATAAATGGTTGATTCTTTTAAAAATTGCTTCCGTTATTTTACTAATGAAATAGCTGTACTTGATTTGGAATAATACTTGCTCAAAGACATTTTTGATTGAATATTTTGTGCATAGATTCCCAGGTTATAATGTGTGACGAGTTTTTTGTTGTCTGTAAAATGATGAACAGGCACTTCTAACCAACCATGATAGTGAAAGTGAATAGGGTCTGGAGGTGAGAAGACTCATAGCTGATCTTTTAATCTGTCTATGAATGTATGACTGTAATTATTATTATTATTATTTATTTCTTAGCAGACGCCCTTATCCAGGGCGACTTACAATTGTTACAAAGATATCACATTATTTTTACATACAATTACCCATTTATACAGTTGGGTTTTACTGAAGCAATCTAGGTAAAGTACCTTGCTCAAGGGTACAACAGCAGTGTCCCCCACTGGGGATTGAACCCACAACCCTCCGGTCAAGAGTCCAGAGCCCAACCACTATAACTGTATAGTTATATGCTGTATCACATTCTTGTAAGGGATGTTAAACTACTTTGTATGCAAATGTATGATACTTTACTTACTTACTTACTTACTGTCACAAAGACGGGCCGGAGGGTGGCGTCAGACCAGAGCCAGGAAATAAAATGACAGAGAGGTGTGGTTTTGGTGGAGCTGAGCGAATGGTTTCGCTCAGCATTTAATAAATAAACAGAACAGCAAAATAAAAAGGTTGTACAAACAAAACACAGGGCACGGCACTTACGCCAAAATAAATATATAAACAAAAACGGACTAAACAGTAAACAGACAAACGAACAGACAAAACGGTGAGTGAAAACACTTATTATTATTATTATTCTATTATTCTCTTTTTCTCTTTATTCTCTTTACCTCCTCTCCACATCCGCTCTCCACTCACCGAACACACAACCCCGCGTGAGTGAAAACATACTGTTTTATGCAGTTGTACCGAGACTCGACTGCTAATCAATCATTCAATTGGAGTCGCTGTACAACTGCACGGAATCAATAAAGTGCCCCGCTCACATATTACATTTTACTTGCACGTGAAGTGCTGTGCCATCCTCGTACCTAAATACAAATATACATTTTAAATACTGTGCTGCACACACCCATTTATATCCCGCAGCCATCGCTATACACCAACATTTACACACAACACACGAACATATAACAGAAAATACACACAGGGGCGGCACTTCGTCACATATACCCCCCCTGTGCAAAGCACACATGGCCTCAATGGCCACCTCCCCTTAAAACCCAGCAGTCCAGAACAAAGTCTCGGGGCTGGAAGGGAGGCTTCAGTGGGCCCATTGCTGGCAATGTTGTCAGCACCCCTGCCGGTAGTGGCACGGCTGACAGCATGCTGGTCCACTCCTGCAGCGAAAATTGCTGCGGGGGATGCTGGTCTCCTGACCTCTCCCCTTTTCTTCGAGGCGGTAGCTCCCCTTTGTGGGGCTCCACCACAGTACTTCCGCAGCGAAGAAGCTGCAGTGGGAGCAGGTCCCCGGACCTCCCCACGATCTCCGCAGCGAAACTGCTGCAGTTGGAGCAGGTCTCCGGACCTCCCCACGATCTCCGGCAGCGAAACTGCTGCAGTGGGGAGCAGGTCTCCTGACCTCCCCCACGATCTCCGCAGCAAAACTGCTGCAGTGGGAGCAGGTCTCCTGACCTCCCCACCTTCTTCGTGGCGGCAGCTCCCCTTGGTGGGGTTCCGCCACAGTACTTCCTGCTGCGATGCGGAGCAACTGGCAGCCCCAGGCGATGCGGAGCGGCTGGCAACCCCAGGCGATGCGGGCGGCTGGCAACCCCAGGCGATGCGGGCGGCTGGCAACCCCAGGCGTGCGGAGCGGCTGGCAACCCCAGGCGATGCGGAGCGGCTGGCAACCCCAGGCGACGCGGAGCGGCTGGCAACCCCAGGCGATGTGGAGCGACAGGCAACCCCAGGCGATGCGGAGCGACAGGCAACCCCAGGCGTGCGGAGCGACAGGCAGCCCCAGGCGATGCGGCGCGACAGGCAGCCCGGCGATGCCAGACAGGCATCCTTGGGCGGCGTGGCAAGCATCCTTGGGCGGCGTGGCAGGCATCCTTGGGCAAAGCGTGGCAGGCATCCTTGGGCGGCGAGGCAGGCATCCTTGGGCGAAGCGAGGCAGGCATCCTTGGGCGAAGCGAGGCAGGCATCCTTGGGCGGCGAGGCAGGCATCCTTGGCGGCGAGGCAGGCATCCTTGGGCGGCGAGGCAGGAGTCAGGACAAACTGGGGTGGGGTGTTGGCCCTCTTCTCGACCTCTGTGGCCGGGCGGTTCATCCCCGTGCTTCCCTCAGCAGCCTATGCAAGGGCTGCTGAGGACCGCCAGCATCTAGTCCTGGTCCTTCTGGTGAAGGGAGAGGCAGCTCCTGCCCTCCCCCTGATAGTGATGGAGGCAGAGGCAGCCCCGCCTCTCCCTCGTGATGGTGGGGAAAGTGATACCAGCCGGCATTCATCCTCTGCTGGTGGACGGAACCCAGCAGGCATTCACCCCTCTGCTGATGGACAGGGACCCAGCAGGCATTCACCCTCTGCTGATGGACAGGGACCCAGCAGGCATTCACCCTCTGCTGGTGGACAGGGACCCAGCAGGCATTCACCCTCTGCTGGTGGACAGGGACCCAGCAGGCATTCACCCTCTGCTGGTGGACATGGCGGAGGCAGAGGCAGCTGCTGCTGCTCTGCTCCTGCCGGTGGAGGTGGCGGAGGCAGAGGCAGATCCTGCTGCTCTGCTCCTGCCGGTGAAGGTGGCGGAGGTAGAGGCAGCTCCTGCTGCTCTGCTTCTGCCGGTGAAGGTGGCGGAGCTAAAGGCAGCTCCTGCCGCTCTGCTCCTGCCGGTGAAGGTGGGAGCAGCGTGTAGTCTCCTGGCGATGAAGGTGGGAGCAGCGTGTAGTCTCCCCCTTTTGCAGGGGACTGGTGCTGCTCTGCCTCTCTTGCAGGGGACTGGTGCGGCTCTGCCTTTCTTGCAGGGGACTGGTGTGGCTCTGCCTCGGAAGGGGAAACCAGCAGGCATTCTTCCTCTGCTGGTGGAGATGGGGACAACAGGCATTTTTCTCTCTGCTGGTGGAGGTGGGACCAGCAGGCATTCTCCCTCTGCTGGCAGCTTGGGTCCTAGGGCTATGGAAGCCCCGACTTCCCTCTCTTTGGGCTGTGGGCGACCGACTCCTCCCTTTTTGGGCTGTGGGCCTTTGACTCCTCCCTTTTTGGGCTGTGGACGCACCGACTCCCCCTCTTGGGCTGTGGACGCCGGGCTCCTCCCACTCAGGCGTTGGACGTTCGGGCTCCTCCCACTCAGGCGTGGGACGCCCGGGCTCCTCCCACTCAGGCGTGGGGCGCCTGGGCTCCTCCCCCATCTCTAGGAAGGTGCAGCTGGCCATGAATCCTCCTGCTGGAGACCCGGCTACCTGGGCTGTTGTTCCACTTATAGCTGCCTCCAGGTAGCTGAGACCAACTCACACCTTCCTCCCAGGTGCTTAGGGTGTGTTCCCTCTCATAGGCCTCCCATCGCCCCCGTCCATCAACCACAGGATCCGGATGGCTACTGGCATAGACTGGGCCTCCAGCCCAGCATTTTCCAGGATCCAGTCCTGTAGCTTGATGTAGTCATCTGCCATTGCACCCCCACTTTTTTTTTTTTTTTTTTTTTTTTTTGTAATCCAAAAAACACACTGTACTCCTTCTCTGGTCTGCGTCTAGGAGGCGCTGTTAATCCCACGCAGGACACCACGTGTCACAAAGACGGCCGGAGTGGGTGGCGTCAGACCAGAGCCAGGAAATAAAATGACAGAGAGGTGTGGTTTGGTGGAGCTGAGCGAATGGTTTCGCCAGCATTTAATAAATAAACAGAACAGCAAAATAAAAAAAAGGTTGTACAAAACAAAAACACAGGGCACGCACTTACGCCAAAATAAATATATAAACAAAACGGACTAAACAGTAAACAGACAAACGAACAGACAAAACGGTGAGTGAAAACACTTATTATTATTATTATTCTATTATTCTCTTTTTTCTTTATTTTCTTTACCTCCTCCACATCCGTTCTCCACTCAACACACAACCCCGCGTGAGTGAAAACATGCTGTTTTTATGCAGTTGTACCGAGACTCGACTGCTAATCAATCATTCAATTGGAGTCGCGGTACAACTGCACGTGAATCAATAAAGTGCAATTCCCCGTGCTCACATATTACATTTTACTTGCACGTGAAGTGCTGTGCCATCCTCGTGCCTAAATACAAATATACATTTTAAATACTGTGTGCACACACCCATTTATATCCCGTGCAGCCATCGCTATACACCAACATTTACACACAACACACGCAACATATAACAGAAAATACATACAGGGGCGGGCACTTCGTCACACTTACTTACTTACTTACTTAGTCCTCTTTGTTCCTGTTGGAACATAGGGCCTTTACTACACTTCTCCATTTTTCTCTGTCTTGAGCTGTATGCCTTGTCTCTCCCCAGGACATGCCAATGGACTTGAGCTCAGCTTCCAGCGTTCTACTCCATGTTATGGCTGCTCTTCCTCTCTTTCGTTTACCTTGAGGGTTCCAGTCGAAGGCATGGCGAGCGATGTTGGACTGTGTCCAATCCATCTCCATTTGCTCTCCTTGATGGTAGCAGAGATGGGCTTTTGTTGCGTTCTTCGCCACAGCTCTTGATTAGCGATTCGACTTGGCTATCTGATATATAAAATCTGTCGAAGACAAGTGTTGACAAAGACCTTACTGAGGGATAATTTCAATGAACTTAGTTTAATTTCTTAACTGTTTAAAACCAATTATGTGTGTTCTGTATAATTCGATATTGATGTTTCCTCTTAGATTATTACCATGCTTACTAACAATCTCAGCAACAAAGTCTCCTCAAAGCTTATGATAGGGGAAGTAACGTGAGGAAGTCTGAGTGTTGCACAGACTTCAGTGCACTATTCTTCTCCTATGGCTGCAGTGCATTGTGTAACGCTAATGTGCTTCCCCACCTCACATCAGCCTAGATTCTTTTCAGAAATAATCACTGCTTGAATAGTTAGTAAGCATGACAAATAATTATCTAAACAGAAGCTATGTTACATACTCCAACAGAAAACACTTCATAAAATATTGATCAATTTAGAAAATGAAATATTAGAAAATGTGCAGATGATACAGAGTATCCCTTAAAATGGTGGCAATAGATAACCTTGTGTTGAAAGCTTTGGGATCATTTCTCTATGGTGTCTCCAAAAAGAACGATCATTTTGAAATCTGATCTCATGAATGTTACACACCATATTATAATGAAGCTGATGAGAAACAAGACACACAAGGCAAGGATGAAGTAATGGAAAGTTGACAGAGCAGAGTGAACACTGAAATCAACTCTCTTATCAGCGTCACCCTCCAATCTGAACTCAGAAAAGTTTTACATCCAAACCTGACAGCTCGCTCAAGCTGTTAGAATGAGGACAGGCAGGGGCACACCCTGTATCCCAGCCTCTGGCACTATCACACTCTCATATTCATTGAAACAGACAGGTAGAAGTCACATGATCCATGCCTCCGCTATTCCAGTCCTGGACTGTGTAACTAATAGGGCTAAGCCCACAAACCCAAATCTGAGTTCATAACAAATGCAGCCTAATCTGAATATTCTAATTCTGTAGGATTGACTTCACTATGTAGCACAATGGTATATTGAATCAAATGCAGTAGCAGTACTATGATAATTAACAAATACTGTACCATATATTCAGATAAGACAGTTAATTCTATCATGGTTATTTGATATATTTTCCTATTCCTCATTGTTTTATTAAACTGGTTCAGAGAGTCTGAAATAGATACCTGTTTGTAATCTGGCTCACTGATTCATTTACAACAAAATCACCTCTACAAAACTTGATGCTGTAGAATGCAGATTTTAAAACATGTTTTTGCTGTTGCTTGATTCTTGACTGCTGGTTTATTGAAATGGTTGTAGATGAATTAAAGTGTTGAAATCATTCATTTTTGCATATTTAGTTCTGAGCATCATGGGTCTTATTCATAAAGCATGAGTGTTAGTACCTAATAAGTGCACTGCAATATAGTTATAGCTCCAAGTTTCATGGGTGTCCTTGACGAAACCATTAAAGGAACAGCACAGGTTAATCGTCTTGCCCTGATTAACATATCCGCGACCTTTCTCATTGATACAGTGTTTAATACAGGTTGCTGTGGTCTGTTGCATCATTAAACAGGGCATGTTGATGATCTATCTTTCATGCTACAGGGAGTTGCAGCCCCTATCTGTTGGTGCAACCTTGGCTGTCTTCTATGCAATGCTGAAAAACCCCATGGCGCGAAACAGCTGGCTCTTATCCCGCTGCATCAAAACAGTCTTGTCTGTGTTGCACTCCTGTATTTCCCAGTCCAAATTAACTAAATCCTATGTAACTTTTGCAGTCCTTTGGGTGAATTAATACATCTTAATTTAGTGGGTCTCCAATTAGCTCTGTCAACGTAAACCAGGCTAACAGATTAGGGCAAACATTTGGGAACCTTCCACACAGTGTGCTCAATGTGTTTTGGATTGTGTTGTTGTATATCTTTGTATATACTGGAAATGCCCATTGTGCTCAGGTAAGGGTGATCATTATTTTGACCACTGAGTTTTGGTGTTCCTTAATCCTGTATAATATATATATCAAAACAATTAATAATTTAAGGAGTATTGTATATTCTTTGAAATCAGTCACTGGAAATTTTTAATTAACGCACAATTTTACTGGAGTATTTAATTATTATTATTATTATTATTATTATTATTATTATTATTATTTGTTTATTTAGCAGACGCCTTTATCCAAGGTGACTTACAGAGACTAGTTAATTGCTATTTTGTGAAATGAAACAAAAAACCCATCCAAACAATGGTTTCTTTAAACAGAAATACATGTTTGCTCTGCGTTTCTTATAAATTGTCTCCATAAAAAAAAAAAAAAAAAAAATCAGACGTTGCCTGTATTTTTACATGATTTCAAACAAGACCACAAAAAGAAGTTCTTCATGCATTCCTGTTTAGCAGCATAAGGAGCCCTGACTGGGGGCTGTTCCTCTTATCTGTGGTGGGTATTTTATGATAGATTGTTTCTAACTGCTGCCAGCTTGTCTGTAGATTTCAGCGCTCCTTTCATTACCAGACTACTATCATGGAGGTCAGACGGGAAAAAGCACTCTGCCTTCCCCTGCAAGCACTCTGCAAAGCAAACAGTACAAGCATGCATGTATATTGTGAATATTGCGGTTAGAAAAAACTCTGTTTTAAGGATGAATAAACCAAGATGAACAGCTTTTTCAAGCTGGGATACAAATGTATCAGCTTCCTGCTATGTATAAGGATCATAGCTGCTCCTGTTATACGCTATTAAACAGACACTTACTACACGCTCAAAATCACTGGTTTTAAAAGATATTTTTGTCAACATCTTAGCTCACATCCAGTTCAATGTTTTTTTCCTCTTAAATGAATAACTCATAGACTGTGGAAAAGTAACTGCACTCATTCATGACAACAAACTGTTGTTTTTTTCTCAGCTATAGTGTTAGATTTCCTCACCATATTAGCGACGCTGAATTGGTCACAGCAGGGCAGACTTCATGTTTTTCCTTTTTTTCCCTTTTTTTTTAAGTGTTGTTGGTGAAAATATACCAGTGCTACAGTATTTCCCTCATACTTTATATGTCTTTATACAAAGGTCAAGGTCGTTTCAGCCAATTGGAGCATAGACAGCCATTTATTTATTAGGCAGCAACAGCACAACCCCAATCTAAATCCTCCACTGTGCAGCTATATAAATGTGTAATTCTAGTCATGCAGTTGTACTACAGCCCTGACTTGCATCTCAATTGAATTACACACAAATGATTTGCCATGGTTCAGTTCAAACACAGCGCATCTCAGTTTTGTTACTAATGTTCCATACCAGCAGCGATACTGCTTCCTTCAACCGCAACACCTGTCCTTAATAATATATACAGACGTGCTCAAATTTGTTGGTACCCTCCACAAAAAAACGAAGAATGCACAATTTTCTCTGAAATAACTTGAAACTGACAAAAAGTAATTGGCATCCACCATTGTTTATTCCATATTTAATAGAAATCAGACTTTGCTTTTGATTTTTATTCAACATAATATTGTAAATAATAAAACAAATGAAAATGGCATGGACAAAAATGATGGGACCGCTAACCTAATATTTTGTTGCACAACCTTTAGAGGCAATCACTGCAATCAAACGTTTTCTGTAGCTCTCAATGAGACTTCTGCACCTGTTAACAGGTAGTTTGGCCCACTCTTCCTGAGCAAACTGCTCCAGCTGTCTCAGGTTTGATGGGTGCCTTCTCCAGACTGCAAGTTTCAGCTCTTTCCATAGATGTTCGATAGGATTCAGATTAGGACTCATAGAAGGCCACTTCAGAATAGTCCAATGTTTTGTTCTTATCCATTCTTGGGTGCTTTAGCTGTGTGTTTTGGGTCATTATCCTGTTGGAGGACCCATGACCTGCGACTGAGACAGAGCTTTCTGACACTGGGCAGTGCGTTTTCGCCCAGAATGCCTTGATAGTCTTGAGATTTCATTGTGCCCTGCACAATTTCAAGGCACCTATGCCAGGCGCAGCAAAGCAGCCCCAAAACATAACCAAGCCTCCTCCATGTTTCACTGTAGGTATGGTGTTCTTTTCTTTGAAAGCTTCATTTTTCATCTGTGAACATAGAGCTGATGTGACTTGCCAGAAAGCTCCAGTTTTGACTCATCTGTCCAAAGGACATTCTCCCAGAAGGATTGTGGCTTGTCAATATGCATTTTAGCAAATTCCAGTCTGGCTTTTTTATGTTTTTCTTTCAAAAGTGGAGTCCTCCTGGGTCTTCTTCCATGGACCCCACTTTCGCTCAAAAAGCGACGGATGGTGCGATCAGAAACTGACGTGCCTTCACCTTGGAGTTCAGCTTGTATCTCTTTGCAGTTATCCTTGGTTCTTTTTCTACCATTCGCACTATCCTTCTGTTCAATCTGGGGTCGATTTTTCCTCTTGCCGCGCGCCAGGGAGGTTGGCTACAGTTCCATGGACCTTAAACTTCTTAATAATATTTGCAACTGTTGTCACAGGAACATCAAGCTGCTTGGAGATGGTCTTGTAGCCTTTACCTTTACCATGCTTGTCTATTATTTTCTTTCTAGATCTCCTCAGACAACTCTCTCCTTTGCTTTCTCTGGTCCATGTTCAGTGTGGTGCACACAATGATACCAAACAAGCACAGTGACTACTTTTCTCCATTTAAATAGGCTGAATGACTGATTACAAGATTGGAGACCTGTGTGATACTAATTAAAGAAACTAATTAGTTTGAAATATCACTATAATCCAATTATTTATTACCTTTTCTAAGGGGTACCAACAAATGTGTCCAGGCCATTTTAGAATATCTTTGTAGAATAAGCAATAATTCATCTCTTTTCACAGCTTCTTTGCTTTATTCTATGACATACCAAAGGCATGCAAGTATACATGATAAAATAGCTTTTAATTTCATCACTTTTCAGGAGGAATGAAGCATTATTTCAATGAGCTGTAAGGGTACCAACAAATTTGAGCACGTCTGTATATATACACACACACACACGCACACACACACACACACACACACACATACATACATACATACAATGCAGAAGGTTACAATTAAAAGGAATAGTAGATCACTGCATCATTAACTATGTAGTAAATTATATCACAAACATTCATAGATTTAGACAGAAATAAGTGAGTGTAGTTATCATGGCATCAAAAGCCCATAAGTACCTCCACTGTTTGTTTTCAAACACTTTCCCTTAACAAAGGTATTTTAAACATACCGAAACGTTGGGACTTGTCTCTTTTTTGAGGTCATTCTGATCATTATATATATATATATATATATATATATACAGACATGCTCAAATTTGTTGGTACCTTACAGCTCATTGAAATAATGCTTCATTCCTCCTGAAAAGTGATGAAATTAAAAGCTATTTTATCATGTATACTTGCATGCCTTTGGTATGTCATAGAATAAAGCAAAGAAGCTGTGAAAAGAGATGAATTATTGCTTATTCTACAAAGATATTCTAAAATGGCCTGGTCACATTTGTTGGTACCCTTAGAAAAAGATAATAAATAATTGGATTATAGTGATATTTCAAACTAATTAGTTTCTTTAATTAGTATCACACATGTCTCCAATCTTGTAATCAGTCATTCAGCCTATTTAAATGGAGAAAAGTAGTCACTGTGCTGTTTGGTATCATTGTGCACCACACTGAAATGGACCAGAGAAAGCAAAGGAGAGTTGTCTGAGGAGATCAGAAAGAAAATAATAGACAAGCATGGTAAAGGTAAAGGCTACAAGACCATCTCCAAGCAGCTTGATGTTCCTGTGACAACAGTTGCAAATATTATTAAGAAGTTTAAGGTCCATGGAACTGTAGCCAACCTCCTGGGGCGCGGCCGCAAGGAAAAAAATCGACCCCAGATTGAACAGAAGGATAGTGCGAATGGTAGAAAAAGAACCAAGGATAACTGCCAAAGAGATACAAAGTTGAACTCCAAGGTGAAGGTACGTCAGTTTCTGATCGCACCATCCATCGCTTTTTGAGCGAAAGTGGGGTCCATGGAAGAAGACCCAGGAGGACTCCACTTTTGACAGAAAAAATAAAAAAGCCAGACTGGAATTTGCTAAATGCATATTGACAAGCCACAATCCTTCTGGGAGAATGTCCTTTGACAGATGAGTCAAAACTGGAGCTTTTGGCAAGTCACATCAGCTCTATGTTCACAGACGAAAAATGAAGCTTTCAAAAAAAGAACACCATACCTACAGTGAAACATGGAGGAGGCTCGTTATGTTTTGGGGCTGCTTTGCTGCCTGGCACAGGGTGCCTTGAATCTGTGCAGGGCACAATGAAATCTCAAGACTATCAAGGCATTCTGAGCCAAACGTGATGCCCAGTGTCAGAAAGCTCTGTCTCAGTCGCAGGTCATGGGTCCTCCAACAGGATAATGACCCAAAACACACAGCTAAAAGCACCCAAGAATGGATAAGAACAAAACATTGGACTATTCTGAAGTGGCCTTCTATGAGTCCTGATCTGAATCCTATCGAACATCTATGGAAAGAGCTGAAACTTGCAGTCTGGAGAAGGCACCCATCAAACCTGAGACAGCTGGAGCAGTTTGCTCAGGAAAGAGGGGCCAAACTACCTGTTAACAGGTGCAGAAGTCTCATTGAGAGCTACAGAAAACGCTTTGATTGCAGTGATTGCCTCTAAAGGTTGTGCAACAAAATATTAGGTTAGCGGTCCCATCATTTTGTCCATGCCATTTTCATTTGTTTTCTTATTTACAATATTATGTTGAATAAAAATCAAAAGCAAAGTCTGATTTCTATTAAATATGGAATAAAACAATGGTGGATGCCAATTACTTTTGTCAGTTTCAAGTTATTTCAGAGAAAATTGCATTCTTTCGTTTTTTGTGGAGGGTACCAACAAATTTGAGCACGCCTGTATATATATATATATATATATATATATATATTTTAGCTCAAAGAGCCAGCTGCCCAACGTTTCGATATGTTGTACATATCATATATTGTTTTTTTAAATAAGTAAAACCTTATGGTGGTTAAATCACAACTCCACATTCAAAGGAAAAATAAATAAATAAATAATAATGTATTTCCATGTTATAGTTTTCCTCCAGGTTAACTGAACAGGTCAAGTCAAAGCAAACAAAGGTCAAAAAATCTATATAAAAAGAAAATATATTAAACACTTGGCTGAGTCCGGAGATTCATTTTATAGACGCCATATATCATGTCATGAACAAAGGAACCAAATTGAAAAACACAAGACACAATGCATCCTGAATGAAATATGTTGCATGAATCAATTAGGAGCATAAAACAAAGCAATTACCCTCATTCCAGAGCAAATAATGGGACTCCGTCAAAACTTGCTGTAACACTATATGCCGATTTCACTGTAATACAGTAAACTTCATCTACAGCTGCACCCTTACGATAAAAAAAACAGAAAAAGCAACATTATTTGTCAGCATTGACAATGTCAAAAACAAGGATTTGTGCTGATGCTGCCTAATAAACATTCAAGGTACAAGGCATGCATGTTTAATTTATGTTAATCAGAAAGACACTAAATATAGTTATATTTACTGGTCCTTGCCTTTGTGTGATGTAAGCAATCATAGTAGGTCTTATTGTGAGTACAGGTGCCCAGGTGCTTTTGCCTTGAGCTGTTCATTGCTGTCCAGAACCAGCACCAGCGCCATCTAGTGCTCATACGTTGTATTGCCAGCAACATAATTGGAAACTTGCTTAAACATAGCTGAGCACCAGATGGCGCTGGGTCTTCCTTCTATAAAGACAAAGACGAGTCTAACCCATGTTATGTCTGTGGCAGGCAACTCATTGAAATCAGGCAAAAGCACCTAAAGAATGATTGTCAACTTCATCAAACAAATCACAAAAAAAAAAAAAATCTAATTGATCTATTTACTCTTTAATTATTACAAAATAGAAATAATA
>JAHFZB010001002.1:0-18856 GCA_036884735.1 Huso huso
AGCAGAGGTTACTGCCTGGAAGTTTACTCAGTAAAGAATGACCTTTTCTGCGACCCTGTGTGTATTTACTAAAAACAAGTTCACACACACTGAACCTCCAAGACTAGCGAAGAGAAAGCTATGAAACTGCGCCCATGCCTGCGCCATTGCGGATCTGTTTGTGACAACGGCTCTCAACTTGAATTAACCTGATATACTTCTAAAAAACATTATCAGGGGTATCGCGTTAGAGTTTGAACATCTCATTCGGAAGAAGAGGACGGGAAATATCAATATAATTACACGAAACACAGATTATATATCTGCGTAAAACTCGCTGCATCGACGCTGCTGCCGCCTGATAAAGAAAAAGGACTATACCAACTCCGGCATTGGGAGGGTTACCTGAATTCAAATTGTATTCACTGGGGAAAATATAGAGCTACAAACAGCTCGTTTACGGTGTTACAATTGAAAGTCATGTTTATTTTTAATTAAAAGTTCTCCGGTATCAGAATTCCCTTTGCGGTTCATATTAGATGAATTGTTAAACCGCGCTGATCAGTTTGTATTTTGTGATTGGTATATTCCTCGTTCTGTGGGAGACAGACCCGTTCAGACACTGAGGGAGAGCAGAGAGGAGGTAAGAGAGTCTGCATGGACCTCTACAATGTGTTTATAAACTACAGAGCGCTGTTATATTGTATTATTTTTGAAAGGTCCGGGTTGTAGTGTGGTAGGAGCGCGTTGTTTTATCCGTTCAGACACTGAGGGAGAGCAGAGAGGAGGTGAGAGAGTCTGCATGGAGCTCTACAATGTGTTTATAAACTACAGAGCGCTGTTATATTGTATTATTTTTTTGAAAAGGTCCGGGTTGTAGTGTGGTAGGAGCGCGTTGTTTTACCCGTTCAGACACTGAGGGAGAGCAGAGGAGGTAAGAGAGTCTGCATGGAGCTCTACAATGTGTTTATAAACTACAGAGCGCTGTTATATTGTATTATTTTGAAAGGTCCGGGTTGTAGTGTGGTAGGGCGCGTTGTTTTATCCGTTCAGACACTGAGGGAGAGCAGAGAGGAGGTAAGAGAGTCTGCATGGAGCTCTACAATGTGTTTATAAACTACAAACGCTGTTATATTGTATTATTTTGAAAGGTCCGGGTTGTAGTGGTAGGAGCGCGTTGTTTTATCCGTTCAGACACTGAGGGAGAGCAGAGAGGAGGTAAAGAGAGTCTGCATGGAGCTCTACAATGTGTTTATAAACTACAAGAGCGCTGTTATATTGTATTATTTTGAAAGGTCGGGTTGTAGTGTGGTAGGAGCGCGTTGTTTTATCCGTTCAGACACTGAGGGAGAGCAGAGAGGTGAGAGAGTCTGCATGGAGCTCTACAATGTGTTTATAAACTACAGAGCGCTGTTTATTATTGTATTATTTTGAAAGGTCCGGGTTGTGGTGTGGTAGGAGCGCGTTGTTTTATCCGTTCAGACACTGAGGGAGAGCAGAGGAGGAGGTGAGAGTGCATGGAGCTCTACAATGTGTTTATAAACCACAGAGACGCTGTTATATTGTATTATTTTGAAAGGTCCGGGTTGTAGTGTGGTAGGAGCGCGTTTTTTGTATGTGTGTTGTATTTGTGAAGCGGCGTGGCTGTGTCAGCGCGTTTGTTTTTATTCATATCTCCTCAGTTGCAGTCTCCGTGCCGCGGGCTCAGTGCTGCTCGAGTGGCGGGTTTGCAGACAGATTGAGCTCGTGTTGAAAACATCTAGCGGGTAAATATTGTCTGGCGGACTGGCAATGTTTGTCATGATTTTTTTTTTTTTTGTATTCCTGAAACAGCCTAGCAATCGGGGATTTTTTTTTAAAAAAAGAGATAAAATATATATTTCAGTATCAAATAATTATTTCACTGACTGCAGTGTGTGTTCAAGTGTACCGTTAAGATTGTAACAGGAGCGGTTTCCAAAGCGTGAATCCTGAGCACATCCCATTGTTTTACACTTACCTGAACACGCATGGGAAACTGGCTTTCTATCCCGCTTAATCTTGCATTGATCCGGGTCCTGTCATTCCCGTCGTGCATCTGTGTGATGGGCAGTTTTGTTCCCGCTCTTTCCACTGCAGTTCTCGTGCTGTAATCGTGTCTCTCCCTCTCCCCTCCCCCCCCCCCTCCCCGAATAAACGGCTTCTTTCACAGTATCTTAAACTGTATTCCTGTAATCTCATAGTGCTGTATACATCTGTGAAAGTGAACCGAAGCAAATAATATATGAGTTATATATAAAAAAAAAAAAAAGCACTGTTCTCCTTGAACTAAACTAACACATTGTTAACACATTTTCAGATTTGGAGTGGCTGGTAACGGCTCTCACCTGAAGAGCAGAAAGGACACTGAGGAGACGGTCAGAGCGAGTGACTAGAGCACTAGAGCCGTGCTGCACATCCCACTGACAATACCTGAAGTAAGTGTCTCTCTCTCTATTCATTCAACTTCAATCAGCTTCATACTGGGTTTATATTGTCTCATTGTAACTGAGTGTGTCAGAACAGTCACTGTGTTACTGGGCAGGATTGTAATTGTGTGCAATGCTTTGTTTATTATTGTGACATTGTTGCTTAATATTACAGAAAGAAACGCATCTGAAAGGCTAAGAGTTTAGCACAAGAATGTGCGTTACAGTACAGTTAATCTCTGTTATTAACACAGATTAAAAAGGGCTGATCACTTGCTTTTAAATTCATTTCCAGTAGATCTCTTTTCCATGACTCATTTCCGACTGTTTCTTAAGTGAACAGTACTGTGCAAGTTATTGCTCTACACACAGAGGTGCCTCAAATCAATACTATGCAAGTTTGTGGCACTGCCACTTAAATTGAATGTTTGGTTCTACATGGTACAATAAGCGTACCACATATAGTGGGCAACCACGGAAGCCATTGTGTTCAAATACATTTGAGGTTCTTATTAAGCTGGAAGCGGCAGCGTTGTTAATGGAAAGATTGTTTTTGACAAGTATAAATAGTACCTTTGTTACGCCATGGGGGTGCTGCTTACTTTTGCTGTGAGTTCCTGTCGTCTCCTTAGTTCCTGTTTAGGACTCTATTCCTTGTTTTTTGAAAAGAAAAGTCGGCGTTCTTTTTCCCGGGGAGTTTTGCCATGGAAAAGCGATCCTGTTTACCTTCGACTGTCGTTCTTGTTGGAAGTTGTTGTTTTTTTTTATCAGCAAGTGCTTTTGTTCCAGTTTCAGGCTGTTTAGCGGTGTTGTTCTGTACTGCCCACCGATCTTCAAAGCCTGGGCGACGTAATGCACCACATTGCTGGCGGTGTTGGTTTTTTCGAGTGCATGTTCATAGTTTTTGTGGATTACTGGTCATCGTCTTCTGAGAGGATCTTCAAGCAGCGGGTACCAGGAGTTTGGTGAGATCGTTGTTTTTATTTTGTTGCGGGACTGTTTTTGTTTTTGTTTTATTTTGTTACTTTGTTCTCGCAGTGGATATTTTTTTGGCTTGTTTATGTTTTGTTTTTTTTGCTCGGAACTTCTTTTTCCATTTTGTTTTGTTGAACAGTTTCAATTATTTTTAGCCAATAAATGTTTAACGTTATCCGTGTTTCTATAAGTGTATTCATTGGGGGGATCTCGCGTCCTTGATGCACTGTCGCCAGCACTTCCCCTGTTAATAATTTGATATATTTGATACAGGAGGTAAATCCGCCGTTGGGATTAGTTTTGTGCTAAGAGCGAGGCGTTACAGATTGGTGGGCCGATACGGGAGCGTTAGACATTTTGTTTAGGCTGAGTTCATGGATTTTCAAGATGGCAGAAGGTGAAGATCACGAATATGTACAGGATAGTATGGATTTTGCAAATTTTACTGCTGGTCCAGGTGTCCTGCGTAGACAGCCGCTAGCTGAGTTAACTTCAAAGTTGGAAGAGTTATATATCAGTGAATCCCCACAGCTGCTCGGGGAATAGCGGATGATAGTAATGTTCCGATTTTTGGTTTTATTTTTCAGTAGATGGGCAAATTACTGCGCGTATAGACAAACTGGAACACGAAATGTCCATGGCATCTCAGAGCAGTATCAATCGAGAGGAACTGGTAAGAACATTTATTGATAACAAATTTGAAAGTATTGAGAGTTCTGTGGCTAAATGCTAGATCAGTTGGAGAGTTCAGTGGTCAGGTGTTTTGAGTGAAGGGAGGCGAAATGGCAGGCAGAATTAAGGGATATGCGGAACAGCACAAGTACTCAAAGTATCTTTTATTCCGCGCTCTTATCAGCCTTACCAGCCTGATATGGCTGATGTGTCTAATAGCTCTTTGGAAGCTTTGTCACTGAGACCTATGGTGACTGAAAAGTGTTAGATCCGTGCATATAATTATAAACCACCTATTAAACTAAGTTTTCCAGTTTTGAGAGGGTGAAGGTTCCACTGATGTATTGAGTTTTTTATAGATGCCTGCCAGGATTTCTTGTCGGTAGTAACCATGACGAATCAGAAAATCTTAGCTACACTGTCAACAGTGTTAAAAGGGTTCTGCAAAGAGTTGGTGGATTGCAGAACGCCATAAAATTCAGACATGGGCACTTTTTCAAAACTGCTTTTATTGAGGCTTTTCTTCCCACAAATTATTTAACTGAGGTGGGAGAAAAGGTTTAAGTGGATGGGTTCAAGATCCAGCTGAAAGTGTAAGAGATTTTGCATAACGATTACCGAGCACTTTGTCTTAAGTGGCGTCCGGGTATGACAGAGGCGGAAATAGTAGATAGAATTTTGGGCAATGCAAACCCTAAGCTAGCAAGTTTTATTAGGGGGTCGGTGTCGTCAGTGGCAGATTTAGGTGAGAGTTGGGGCCATGGTAGAAAGGGATTGGTCCTCTCAGAAAGAGTATGGGGGAAAGTAAATGCAAAACTGAGAGAGGGGCAAAGAAGCCGTTGAAAGGATCAGTTAGAATAGCAGCTGATATGTCTGTCATAAACAATGCAAGCACTCCTCAATTAGCACCCACTGGTAATGGCCATCTTTCATTGTTGGCTTTGAAGCTATCTGTGGGGGGTGGGAAGGTTTAGCATTGATTGACACTGGATGTACGTAAACTTTAATGAGGAATAATCTTTGGTTACAGCTTTGTCAATCAAAGGATCAAGTTTATCTCCAAGTACAGAGAAGTCTTTTGTGTTGGCCCCATGGTCAGGCATATACTGCACTGGGCAAGTTTTAGTCTGACTTATAATCTTCATGGAGGAGTTTTGGTCTAAGACACCTACATAATGGATGATGCTCATTTAGCTCAGCCTTTAGTTTTAGGACTTGATTTCCTAGTCAAAACATCTACATTGTGACTTGACTTGGGAAGCAGGTGTATGGAGTAGCAGCCTGAGGGATATTCATTTTTTCCATTTTCTGTTGAGAATGTGTGGGGGCAGAGTGGCAGCTAATGGCACAGCTTTTTTGTGGCAGTTCCACTAAGGTGGTGAGGAAAGAGCTAGATCTGGGATTAAGAGAGACCGATATTAGAATTGAATGTTACGATTGAAGGGCAAAGGTTATTTGGAACCACTGATGCTGCAGTGGCCGTCAGTTTGTACTTCCGTTTGGGAAAGACAGACTTAATCCACCATGTGATACTTACTACCCGATGAGATTCCAGTGCGTGTCCGAGCTTATCGGTATCGGAACACAAAAAACCATTATGAAGCAACATCTTGATCAAATGCCTACAGGATGGCATTGTAGAACCGTCTGCTTCAGCCTGGGCGCACCTGTGGTTTTGACGAAAAAAAAAGGATGGGACATTTAGGTTCTGTGTTGATTACCGAGGGTAAATAAGAAAACTGACCTTGATGCATATCCCATGCCCAGAGTTCATGACATTTTGGAATCATTAGAGGGAGCCGTAGTTTTTAGTTCCTTAGATTTGCGTTCTGGTTACTGGCGGGTGGCTATGAATGATCAAAGTAAACCAAAACAGCTTTTATTACTCCTTTGGTCTGTATCAGTTTAGGTGATGCCTTTCGGGTTGAAGAATGCTGCAGCGTCGTTCCAACGTTTGATGGAACAAGTGCTGGTAAACCTGAAGGGTAACAGGTGCTTTGTATACATAGATGATATCATTGTGTACTCTCCCACTAAAGAGCAGCATGTGAGAGATCTGGCATCTGTATTTTCAAGCCCTGGATCAAGCCAATCTCACCCTCAATTTAGCCAAGTGTCATTTCTTTCAACCTTCACTTAAGTTCCTGGGTCATATAGTATCAGGAAATGGGTGTCTGTAGATACAGATAAAGTTGGGGCAATAAAGGAGTACCCAGCAACCGACCAATCCTCAGGGGGCTGCAAAGGTTCCTGGGTTGGTTGGGTGGTCTAAGTTTATTCCGCGATTTGCTGATAAAGCTGCTCCACTGAATCGGCTGAAAAAAAAGAAAGGGGTGAGCTGGGTGTGGTCGAAAGCTGAGCAAGATAGCTTTTTGAACAATTAAAGGAAGCCTTGCAGAGAGCTCCTGTGTTGTCCCACCCTGATTTAATGAAACCGTTCTGGGTATACTGATGCCAGTGATGTGGGATTAGGAGCCGTTCTGGCTCAGGGGTGCTCAGAAAACGAGTGGGTTGTTGCTTATGCATCTCGTGTTTTAACAAAACCTGAATCTAACTATTCCACATCCGAGAAGGAATGCTTGGCGGTTATCTGGGCCATTGAGAAATGGAAGCATTACCTGGAAGGGTGGAATTTGAGGTTGTGACAGATCATGCTGCTTTAACTTGGGTTTTAATTCTCCTAAAGTGACGTCCCCTAACCTGTTGGGCTTTGCGTCTCAGTCATATACTTTTCGAGTTGTATATCGAAAGGGAAGTTTAAATGTAGTACCAGATGCCTTGTCTCGATCTCCCAGATAGAAAAGGCAGGACTTGATTTTTTTCAGGAAAAAAGCATGTTGCCGTTCTTGATATGCCCTCTGAAATGAGTGAGAGCGCAGAGGCTCAGGCTCAAGATCTTAACCTTCAAGAATTGAAGAAGAAGATGGACGGTCAGCGGTCTGACCGTATAGGGTTTGTGGTTGAACAGGGGTGTTGTATAGGAGAATGTCTCTACCCAGAGGTGAGGGTCAGCGCAAGTGGTTGTTCCCGAGTCATTAATTACCATATTTTTACAATACTATCATGACAACCCATTGAGTGGGCATCTGGGCAGAATGAAGACTCTGCTTCGTGTGTTGGAGGTAGCATGGTGGCCTACAATTGGGCGAGAGATGTTACAAAGCATGTTAAGGAGTGTATAGCTTGTCAAATATACAAGCCATCAAATCCAGAAACCTGCAGGTTTTTTACAGTCCAGGCAATCGTGGAAGAGCCAGGTTATGCTGGGAATTGACTTGATGGGGCCTTTCCCACGCGGTAAGAAAAGTAATACTTGCTTTGGTGGTGATTGTGGATTATTACACCAAGTGGGTGGAGATATCCCCACTGTGTGATGGAAGACTCATCGATCGTGCAACTTTAACTCAGGAGATTTTTACTGGCTTGGGGACACCAAAGTACCTGGTGTCTGACAGAGGGGCTCAATTTACCAGTGGTGTTCTGATTGAGGTTTGCAAAAGTGGGTGTTACACGAAAAACTTACAAGTTATCACCCTCAGTCTAATCTTACGGAGAGAGTCAACAGAACTCTAAAGCCGATGATAGCTTCCTTTGTGGGTCAAAATCAGCGGTTATGGGATCAATGGTTTGCCCGAATTTGGATTTGCCATAAATTCAGCAAAACAGGAGACAACTGGCTTTACTCCCGCTGAGCTAATGTTAGGAAGGGTTCTTAAAGGTCCTCTTGATCGTTTAGTGTCCAAATCTCCTTCACCTGGGAGTCCAGTTACTCTGTGCTTGAGAGACAGGCTGGTGCCAAGCTGGTTAGAGAGCGTGTGAAGGAAGCTCAAGGGCGTCAGGCTAAAAGTTATAATGCCGGAGAAGGTGTGTGATATTTAGCGAAGGAGACTTAGTTTGAGGAGTCACTTGTTCTAATACAGCTGGTTTTTTTTTCAGCTAAATTAGCCCCAAAAATGGTCTGGACCAGCCTCAGTAATAAAAAACTGGGACCAGTTAATTACAGATTGAAGTGGGTGGATCGTCCCGAGAAGGAAACAGTAATGTGGTAAATCTAAAGCCATATATTGGGGTTTGTACCCTAGTTACTCAGCTGCTGGGGGGGGGGGGGGGGGCGACTATGTGGCACTGCCACTTAAATCGAATGTTTGGTTCTACATGGTACAATAAATACCATGTGTTGCGCCTAGGTGGGCAACGGAAGGCCGCCAGGTTCCCAAATACATTCGAGGTTCTTATTCGCTGGAAGCGGCAGCGTTGTTAATGGAAAGATTGTTTTAGACAAGTATAAAATAGTACCTTTATTTCGCCATAGGGTGCTGCTTACTTGCTGTGAGTTCCTGTCGTCTCCTTATGGTTCTGTTTAGGGACTCTATTCTTTTTGAAAAAGGATCATGGCGTTCTTTTTCGGGGAGTTTTGCCATGGTAAGCGATCCTGTTTACCTTCGACCGTGGATTTCTTGTTGGAAGTTGTTTTTTTTTTTTATCAGCAAGTGCTTTGTGCCAGTTTCAGGCTGTTTTAGCGGTGTTGTTCACCTCTGCTGCCCGATCGCTAAAGCCTGGAGCCGGCTTGTAATGCACCACGTTGCTGACGGTGTTGGTTTTTTCAAGTGCATGTTCATAGTTTTTGTGGATTACTGGTCATCGTCTTCTGAGAGGATCTTCAAACAAAGCGGGTACCAGAGTTTGGTGAGATCGTTTTTTTTTTATTTTTGTTGCGGGACTGTTTTTTTTTTTTGTTTTATTTTGTTACTTTGTTCTCGCAGTGGATATTTTGCTGGCTTGTTTATGTTTTTTTTTTTGCTCGGAACTTCTTTTCCATTTTGTTTTGTTGAACAGTTTCAATTATTTTAGCCAATAAATGTTTAACGTTATCCGTGTTTCTATAGTGTATTCATTGGGGGATCTCGCGTCCTTGATGCACTGTTAAACCCTTCCCCTTGTTAATAATTTGGATATATTTGATGGGAGGTAATCCCTTGGGTGGTTGGGATTAGTTTTGTGCTAGGCGAGGCGTTACAGTGTGAACTATGCATCAGCTGCAGAGTCACGCAACTTCGTCTCACCCAAAGACGGAGCACAAGGAGATGAAGTAACTTGCTCAGGGTCAATGAGGTCAGTGGCTGAGGTGGGATTTGAACCGGGAACCTCCTGATTTACAGCCCTTTTTTCTTTAACCATTGGACCACACAGTATGTATTAGATTTAGAAAAAACCAGATACCATGTAGATAAAACAGTTCCAAGTGTACAATACTAATTATTCTGTACAAGTTTATGTACAGTTACAAAGCAACTGACAGCGGCATCAGGGGCGAAGGCCAGTATCAATCACTCACCTACCTCAGGAAATGTTTTGTAAATAAATACATGTTCTAGTATTAATTCAGTTCTTGATTATTATTCTATTCATAACTCACACATACATTAGTTAATCAGCACATACACTTGCTATCAAGGTAAATAACGTTTGGTTATCGGTTTTTTTTTATTGATTTATTCTCTATATAATAATATCTTTATAGTTATCAAAAAATTAAAAATTTGATAAAGGTTTCAAAGAAAGCACAGGGTTTTAGTCGTTGCCATGGTTATGCTCGACTGCCAATTCACAAGACAGTGTTTCACAATCAACTAGCGTCACAGACAACCTGAATCAGGATTAACGGCTGAATTTTAGATTCACTCTCGGATCCGCAGATCCGCCACCAGTCTTGATCTGCGCAACAGAAATGAATCAGGATCAATCTTGGATTAGTCAGTCCTAGATTGGGACGAATCTTGATCTCGATAAAAGCAATCCACCCTAGAATTGTGGTCAAGAGATATGGAGATGTTTACATGTTTTTGTAAGGGCAGTACATATTGAAGTGGCATCTTCTTTGGACACTGACTCTTTATCAATGCACTGTGTCGGATCATCTGAAGAGGAAGGTCAAGTTTTTGAAATCTGATCTGACAAAACCAATTTCATTGGGCGGTCTGAACTGAGAGAAACAGTGAAAGTTTGAATCAAGCCAGATTGCAAGGGGCTATGCTAAGAAAGGAGTGAAGCGGTTTTCAACCCACCAGCTGGGTCTCACCGCGGTGTGTGGGAAAGACAGATAAGGAGAGAAAAGATTCTCAGTGCTGTTCTAAAACAGCAAACACTTGATGATGAAGGTCTTCAGACAGTTCTTTGTGAGTGGAAGCCATCGTTAATGATCATCCAATCATAAGGGTCTCTGATGATGTGAATGATTTGGAAGCTCTAACACCCTAATCATTGCTGCGGTTGAAGACTAAGCCAAATATGCCTCCTGGTTTGTTCAAGAAAAAAAGATTTGTATGCTGGTTGAAAGATGAAACAAGTCAGTTCATGGCTGATTTGTTCTGGAAGAGATGGACAGGTGAGCACTTACCGTTGTTGCAGGAAGCGACAGAAGTGGTCGTGTTTGAAGAAACTTCATCGTGGGAGATGTTGTTCTGATAGTAGATGACACAGCACCAGTAACTCTTGGATGATGGGAAGAGTTGCCGAAAGCGATGCCGAAAAGATAAGAAGGAGGGTACAGTGGACAGGACAACGCATGATTAGAAGCAGTTTGAAAGCAGGTTGACAGTGCAGAAACAAAACTAATCTTCAAAAAAAAAGGTCTTCAAGCCAGTAATCTGAGACAACTGCGTGTGTAAAGTATGCGTTTGTGTAAAGTGTCACGTTTGTGTAAGTGCCACTTGATCGAAGACCGACGTGTCTTCAAACGTCATGATGCAAGTTCAAACCACGGTATTTTTTTCCTGCGATATGTGCTGTTTTAAAACATAAATCCATTGTTTAATATAAATGGTGTGGATATCAAACTGCTTGCATTCCCTGGTTTGTTTGGCGTTGACCAGCATGTGGAATCACAGGATTGGTAGATGTCAGTTATTGCTTTTCTGTTTGAAGAATCGCTACACCCTTAAAAGTAGAGCGGAAGAGGAATATCTCATTGTGTATAAAGGCGTATTTATGGTTTTTCACATTTGATGTAAGAGTGTTTCAGTCTTTTTTGGTACAGATGGTAATTCTAAGTGATTTAGTTTTGCGGCTGCAACATGGTGAAAACAGCTAAACTCTTGGGCTATGTATAGAGACTCTCGGTGGATTTCAAACGTTTTCTAACTCCTCTCAATCCCATGACAAAAACATTGTCAATGTAAAAAAACAAGTTCAAAAACGCAACAACCGTTTAAAGGGGTGATATCAAACACAAAACCCAAGGATTAGGAGGAGAAGCAATTAGGCCAATCTTGTCAAGCATCAAGCAAATAGACGCCGCTTGGAAGGTGCTGGGGCCCAAGATTCACACAATTCTTGCTTTCTAACTTGGCCTTTGTTGATTAAGCTCATCCACTTTGTTGCTCCACGAAATGCTCTTTGTGTGACTTGAACGCTGGGACTCCACACACACACTGGGACACACACACTGAGACCACACACACTGAGACACAGACAGACACTGAGACACACACACACACTGAGACAAGGACATACACAAACACTGAGACACACACACACACACACTGAGACACCAGGGACACACACTGGGACACAAATGCAACCACACACTGAGACACACACACAGGGAAACACACAGAGACACACACACTCACACACACAGGTTGCTAACACACCTGGAGATTACTGACCCGCACACACACCTGGGTGCTGTACACCAAGTGCTGAGCAGCACACACCTGGGTGCCAACAAACACACACACACACACACACACACACACACACACACACAGGTGCGGAACACGCACACACACACAAATATAATGACCACGCACACACACACAGGTGCTGACACACACCACGAGGGTCTCACCCAGCACACACACACACAGATTTACCAGACCGCGCACATATAATTCATCTTTAGTAAGCTGACTTTAGACTGGAATTAAGGGTATCTATTTTTTATTTGGAGATCAAAGGCATGTTTTTCTCTAAATATTAAATGCTATGCGTTTGTGTCGATTGATAATAACCATATTTTCTGCTGGTTATCTAAGAATGGGAAAAATTCTGCCTTTCACACAACACAGATTTCCCTGCAGGTACTGACAAACACACACACTTATGCTATGCACTTATTTTATGCTAATTGATAAACGTGCAAATTTCAACATTACAGAGCCAATCAAATGCATTGGCGCTCATTTACATACAAACTCAGAGTTTGCTGCCAGTTAATATTTAACTAAATGTTAAATCTAGCTAAGAATGTAAGATTTATTTAAATATTTAGCTAAACGATTAAATCTAGTTCAGAATTTAAGATGTATTTAAATAATTGCTAACTGTTAAATCTTGTAACTAGATTTCTAGAAAATGATATCTGAATGCACACATTTATAAAAAAGCTGTATTTATTTTTCTCCTCATTTTCTGGCAGCCCCATACTACTTGGCTCGGAGACTTTAGCATTTTTAAATCTAGCGGTCTCTGCTCTTGCCAATTGGAATGTTCAGGGGCGGTTGCCTAGCAGCGTCTCCGCCTCCTTCTCTGCCCCCCCTCTCTCCCCTCTCGTTGCTCAGCTAGGGTTCACATTCAGCTTCCTTAGATTATATAGCGCCATTCTTTACTAACTTTTACAAATGAGCTTATTGGGCTTAGATGTTTTTTAAGATGGTTCAGGTGCAGTCAGGCTGAATGACTGCAGCATCATTGGTATACCTCCTTTTCGCTCGGCTTTGTGGAGGCTGATACACAAAATAATGAGCGACTGGTAAGAAATCCCAAGGATTGCTTTTTTAATGCTAAAATGTATCTGGTATTCTATTATCTACAATTAATAACTCAGCTATATTCATGATAAGAATGTGATACAGTATTAAGACAGGGTCCAGTATTAGAAATAAATAAACACGCTTTAAAAGAAACAGTGATGTTTTTGCCCATTCCATCCATTCTCTGTATGTTTCTACATTGTGGTTTGCAATCCACAGGGACAAGGGACTCAGCGATGTTAAATAAAAAACTAGAACCCCAATTAACCAATATAGAAAAGGAAGGGGAGAAATGTATTGCCTGGGTGTGCAGTACCTTCCACTTTCTCTATTAAATGTCATTGCCATGTGTCTGCCCAGTTCTGAATGCTGTCGAGATCATTTTGAATGACCTTTGCTGCTGCAACAGTGTTGCCACTCCTCCTGTTTGGAACTGCAAACACAAGTCAAAAAGGAAGTTAGAAAGGCCAAAAGAGACAGAAATGAACATTGCTAAGGTGGCAAAAACCAATTCCAAAACGTTTATCCAGTATTAGAACAGCAAGAGAACATTCAAAGAGGAGGTTAAATGTCTAAGAGACACAAATGCAAAATCATAGATGAAGAAAAAAAAAAAATAGCAAATATATTAAATGATTACTTTTCACAAGTTTTTTTTACAAAGGAGGACACGGACAACATGCCCCCATGTCGACCTGTTCCTATCCAGTTTAAATAACTTTTTGCATAACAGAGGCAGAAGTGTTAAAGGGACTAGGACTCTTAAAATAAACAAATCCCTGGGCCAGATGAGATCCTCTCCCAATAGTACTCAAAAGAAATGAAAAGTTATTTACAAACCGCTAACCAAGATCATGCAACAGTCTCTTGACACAGGGGTTGTGCGACAGACTGGAAAATATGGCGTGTCTGATCTAAAAAAAGAGGAGACAAAAACCGAACCAGGTAACTACAGACCAATAATAAGCCTGACTTCTATTATATGTAAACTTATGGATCTATAATAAGATCAAATTGGAAAATTACCTATATGGTAACAATATCCTGGAGACAGTCAGCATGGCTTTAGGAAAGGATATCGTGTCTAACTAACCTGCTTGACTTTTGAGGATGCAACATTGAAAATGGATAATTACAAAAGCATCACCGACATGGTTTATTTTTAGATTTCCAGAAAGCTTTTTTGACAGCGTCCGCATAAAAAGATTAATTCTCAAACTGAGCATAGTAGGGATTCAAGGAAATGCATGCACATGGATTAGGGAGTGGTTAACATGTGAAAACAGAAAGTACTGATTGGGAGAAACCTCAAAATGGGGCGAGGTAACCAGTGGTGTGTATCCACAGGGATCAGTATTAGGTCCTCTGCTATTCTAATCTACATTAATGATTTAGATTCTGGTATAGTAAGCAAACTGGATTAAATTGCAGGCGACACAAAAACAGGAGGAGTGGCAAACACTGTTGAGCAGCAAGGTCATTCAAAATGATCCTAGACAGCATTCAGAACTGGGCAGACACATGGCAAATGACATTTAATGAGAAAAAGTGTAAGGAATTGTTGCAGGCAATAAAAATGTGCATTATAAATATCTATGGGGAGATGGGGAAATTGAAAGAAGGAATCTATGAAAAAAGACCTATAAGTTTATGTTGACTCAGAAATGTCTTCATCTAGACAATGTGGGGAAGCTACATAAAAAAGGCCAACAAGATGTTTCGGATATATTGTGAAGTGTTGAATTTAAATCAAGGGATCTAATGTTAAGCTTTTACAATGCATTAGTAAGACCTCACCTAGAATATTGTGTTCAGTTCTGGTCACCTCGTTACAAAAGGATATTCTGCTCTAAAAGAATGCAAAGAAAGAGCAACCAAATTATCGGGTAAAAAAATAATAGGTATGCAGACAGGCTCAAAAAATTGAATCTGTTCAGTCTTGAAACAAAGACTACTGGCGATCTGATTCAAAGCATTCAAAATCCTAAAGGTATTGACAATGTAGGCCAGGACTTTTCAACCTGAAAAAAAACAATACCGGGGTCACAAATGGAATTAGATAAGGGGGCATTCAGAACAGAAAATAGGAGGCACTTTTTTTACACAGAGAAATTATGGTCTGGAACCAACTCCCCAGTAATGTTGTTGAAGCTGACACCCTGGGATCCTTCAAGAAGCTGCTTGATGATTCTGGGATCAATAAGCTACTAACAACCAAGCAGACAGATGGGCTGAATGGGCCTCCTCTCGTTGGTAAAGCTTTCTTATGTTCTTATGTTCTTATTCTTATACAATGCTGCCACCGATGTGGACATTTACTAGAACTGTTTGTTTTAATATATTATTTTATGTCAAGTCTCAAGTCCCAACGGTCAAGGGTCAAGTCTGAAACAGCCAAGCCTGATTGACCTGATGAGGAAGATAAGGATGATGAGGAGGAGGAGGAGGATGGTGTGAGGAGGAGACCCTCATTGTCTCAGTATGTATCTGGACATTACTGCAATGTTTTTTAAACTGTTTTGTATGGTGTTGCTGATCCTGTCAGGTAACACCTGTTATGGGGGACTTGGGAGTGTCTGAAAAACAAAGAAAAGATTAATGAAAAGTGCGGATTAGAGAGCTGGTTTGAAAGGGCACACTGAGAACAATGTATTACGGTACTATTGTTGAGATAAACTGATATGCAATGGTTCCAGGTAACCTGAGTTGGGTGTGGTGGTGAGGTCCTCCATCTTGACGGGAAGTGGGAAGCAGCCATATTTGGTGAGGAAGCTTTTAATGACTTTCCTGATGCTGACTTCCTGTATACAGGGCAGTACCTGTAGAAGGAGATATTGAAAAGGGGGACAGCTGATTTTAGTACATTTCCTCTGCTTGTTTTAAGCATAGTTTATTACTGCGTGTTAGATTAATGGTTTATATATATATATATATATTCATTTGTTTGTTTTTGAATACTTTATTTATTATTGATAACTGTTTGCTGTTTGTTTCTATACCCACCTGCAGAATGGTTTATTCTGGGAGGGAGGTCTGAAAGGTATAAAGGCTGTTAGTTTTTTGAGTCGGATCGTCTTTTGTGCAGATCAGAGGGCAGTTTGCAGCTCTGTGGTTGGACTCAGTTATTGAGTCAGTACCTGTGATTAGGTGACTATAAATAGTTATTTTTTGGTTTCACTTTTCTTTCCTCAAATTGTTTGTTTGTTCAATTAGCTTTTTGTTTATTATTGTTCTTAAATAAAAATAATTGGTTTTGGCACTTAAACTTCTCTGTGATCCTTGTGCGTGTGTGTGTGTGTGTGTGTGTGTCACACACCTACAGACTACCTGTGAAACAAACACTGAAACACACACACACTGAGACACACACAGACACACTGAAACACTCGGTGAGAAACACACACACACACACACTGAGACACACTGAGACACACACATACACTGGGACACACACATACACACACACAAGACACAAACACTGAGACACACACTGACAGACACACACAGAGACACACACATTGAAACTTTCACACACTGAGACACACACGATTGCGCACTGAGATACAAACACACTGAGACACAAACACACTGAGACAAACACACTGAGACAAACACACACTGAGACACACTGAGACACACACACACTGAGACACACTGAGACACACACACTGGACAGACACACACTGAGACACACACACTGGGACACACTGAGACACACACAGCACTGAGACACACACTGAGACACACACACTGAGACACACGCACTGAGACACACACACTGAGACACACACACACGAGACACAAACACACTGAGACACAAACACACTGAGACACACACACACACTGAGACACACACACACACTGAGGCAAACACACACTGAGACACACACACTGAGACACACACTGAGACAAACACACACACACTGAGACAAACACACACACTGAGACAAACACACACACACACACACTGAGACACACACACTGAGACACACACACAGAGACACACACACAGAGACACACACATTGAGAAACTCATACACTGAGACACACACAGTCACGCACTGAGATACAAACGCACTGAGACACAAACACACACTGAGACACACACACTGAGACACAAACACATACTGAGACAAACACACTGAGACAAACACACTCACTGAGACACACATTGAGAAAACACACACTGAGACACACACACACACTGAGACACACACTGAGACACACACACACACTGAGACACACACACACAGGTACAATTATGTTATGCTAATTGTTAAATATTCAGATTTAGTGGCCAGTTAAATATTAAACTTAATGTTAAATCTAGCTAAATTTAAGATTTATTTAAATATTTAGCTAACTATTCAAATCTTGTAACTAGATTTCTAAAATGATATCTGAATACACACATTTCTAAAAAAGCTGTATTTATTTTCTCCTCATTTCTGGCAGCCCATACTAACGGGCTCGAACTTCGCATTTTAAATCTAACGGTCTCTGCTCAGCGGGTGGAATGTTCAGGCAGGTTGCTAGCGTCTCCGCCTCCTTCTCTGCCCCGCCCTCTCCCTCTCTCGTTGCTCAGCTGGGGTTCATTCAACTTCCTTAGATTATATAAGCGCCATTCTTTACTAACTTTTACAAATGAGCTTATTGGAGGCCCGTTGTTTTAAGATGGTTCAGGTGCAGTCCGGGCAGACTGACTGCAACATCATTACAGTATACCGCTGCGCTTCGACTTTGTGTGGAGGCTGATACACAAAAATAATGACGACTGGTAAAATCACATGGATTGCTTTTTAATGGTAAATGTATCTGGTATTAAGTATTATGTACAATTAATAACTAAACTATATTCAGAATGTGATGAAGTATTAAGACAGGGTCAGTATTAGAAATAAATAAACACGCTTTTAAAACAGCAGAGATGTTTATTGCCCATTTCCATCCATTCTCTATGTTTCTACATTGTGGTTGCGAAAATCCACAGGGACAAGGGACTCAGTGATGTTAAATAAAAACTAGAATTAACCACAATTAACCAATATAGAAAGGAAGGAGGAATGTATTGCCTGCGTGCAACACCTTCCACTTTCCTCTATTAAATGTCATTTGCCATGTGTCTGCCCAGTTCTGAATGCTGTCGAGATCATTTTGAATGACCTTTGCTGCTGCAACAGTGTTTGCCCTCCTCCTGTTTGGAACTGCAAACACAAAAAAAAAATCAAGTTAGAAAGGCCAAAGAGAGGAGACAGAAATGAACATTGCTAAGGTAACCAATTCAAAATGTTTTGCAATATTATAACAACAGTAAGAGGGAGGTTAAATGTCTAAGGACACAAAGCGGCAAAATCACAGACGAAGAAAAAAAAAAAAATAGCGAGTATATTAAATGATTGCTCACAAGGTTTTAAGGAGGACCACCGGACAGCATGCCTTGTGTCGACCTGTTCCTATCCAGTTTAAATAACTTTTAGCATAACGAGGCAGAACATAAGAAAGTTTCCAAATGAGAGGGTTCCCCATTCAGCCCATCTTGCTCGTTTGGTTGTTAGTAGCTTATTGATCTGAATCTCATCAAGCAGCTTCTTGAAGGATCCAGGTGTCCTTCAACAACATTGGGGGTTAGTTCGAACCCTCACAATTCTCTGTGTAAAAAGTGCCTCCTATTTTCTGTTCTGAATGCCCTTTCTAATCTCCATTTGTGACCCTGGTGCTTGCTGCTTTCAGGTTGAAAAGTCCCTGGAGTCAACATTGTCAATACCTTTTGGGATTTTTAGATGGCAGATCAGATCGCCCATGTCTTCTTTGTTCAAGACTGAACAGATTCAATTCTTTGAGCCTGTCTGCACTGACATACCTTTTAAACCGGGATAATTCTGGTTGCTCTTCTTTGCACATTACTTCCCTTAGTTTAAATTCAACTTCTCACAATATCGAGCATCTCGTTGGCCTTTTTATAACTTCCCCACATTTTCCTGCGTGTTGAAGCTGTGATTAAAAGGTATTGAAAGCTCGTCTCTCTGGGGG
>JAHFZB010001003.1:0-18849 GCA_036884735.1 Huso huso
AAATACATGTGCTACACGTAGCATGCGATATGTAGCTTTCGGGGACAGCTACATATAGCACTCCTCCAGACGCTATATGTAGCGGGTCGTTTCGTGCTGATGGTTAACCGAGTGAAGAAGGATATGACCTAAACGGATGTCAAACTACATATATAGTACAGGGAGTTGTAGTCTTTTGCAAATCCTGCCTCGATTTAAAGCCCAGTCAATGTAAGTATTTGTTTACTTTTTTGATTGCCTCACTGGTTTACAGGTTAGGTGACAATGGCAAACACAACGAATGCAACAGCACCATTAGGAGAAACTACAACAAAATGTTACCACTTTGATATTAATGCTTTAATGGTTTTAGTTAGTGTATACAGTGCATTGTTGTTGTATTGTATTTTTATTTGCATGCCTCAGGGTCTTGTCCGTCGGCGCGGAGAAGCGTGGTGAGGCGCAGTGAGGGCGCTCTCTCCGCGTCTCGGCCGATTCCGTGGGACCGACCCCCCCTCGTTCCGTCTCGGACGGCGTTCCGGGAACGGTGCGGGGCCCAAACCCCCCTTTTTCCCGGGAGGAAAAAAAAACCGGCGCGATTCGATCGGGGGTCAGGGACAAGCCGGGTCGCCGCGGGGCCACGAGGGGGCGCAGCGCGCGGTCCGGCCGCGAGACCCGAGGCCGTCGGCGCGGAGAAGCGTGGCGAAGCGCAGAGAGGGCGCTCTCTCCGCGTCTCGGTTAATTTCGTGGGACCGACCCCCCTCGTTCCGTCTCGGACGGCGTTCCGGGAACGGTGCCGACGATCCTCAGAGCGCAGAGAGGTCTGCCGAAGCGTAGGGAAGGCGCGCGGGGGGCACTCGCGTGCTGTTCGGCGCGGAGAGGTCCGGTAGGGCGCAGGGCTAACCGCGAGGCGCTCGTGTCGCTACAAACGGTTGCGTGAACCGTGCCAGGAGGAGTTTGTTTAAGAAACACACACGGAGAGGTCTGGTAAAGCGCGGGGAAGCGTCGCGGAGCGCAGAGAGGGCTCTCTCTACCTCTCTCTGTCCGTCGGTTACTTTCCGCTCGGCGTAGGAAAGCGTCGTAAAGCGGGGAGAGGCCTGCTTTCTCTATCTTTCTGTCTGTCGGTTCTGTTTGTCAAACTGACTCTTTCTTTCCCCCCCCTCCTCTTTCCCAGATATTCTGGGAACTGTGCTGGCTCTCAAATAGCATTCTGGGCGTTGCGCCAACAGTCCTCGTAAGAGTTTGATTAATAATTCTGGGAGCGGTGCCAACGATCCTGAGAGCACAGAGAGGTCTTTCTTATGCACGCAGAGAGGTCTGGTAAAGCACGGGGAAGCGTTGTAAAAGCGAAGCGAGGTCTGGTAAAGCCGGTCGCTGTCGGGCCACGGGGCGCCAGGCGTCGGTCCCTCCCGTCTAGCTGCGGCGAGACCCAAGGTCAGTATTGTGTGGTCTGACCATTGTAAAGCACGCGGAGGTCTGGTATTGCAGTAAAGCGTAGGTTGCTGCCTGGCCACGAGGGGGCGCCGCGTGCGGTCCCTCCCGTCTAGCTGCGAGCGAGACCGAAGGTCAGTATTGTGTGTTTGTGCGTGCGCACAGAGGTCTGGTAAAGCGCGGGGAAGCGTTGTAAAAGCACAAGAGAGGGCTCCCTCTACCTCGCTCTGTCTGTCGGTTACTTTCTGCTCGGCGTAGGAAAGCAGCAGGGAGAGGCCTGCTTTCTCTATCTTTCTGTCTGTCGTTTCGTTTGTGCAACTCCCCCCCTCTTTCTCAGATATTCTGGGAACTGTGCCTGGCTCAGCGTTCTGGGCGTTGCGCCAACGGCCGTTCTGGGAACTGTGCCGACTCTCAAAATAGCATTCCGGGCGTTGCGCCAACAGAGTTTGAGTAATAATAGAAAAGCATTGTAAAGCCTGGGTTGCTCAGAGGTCTGGTAAAGCACGGGAAGCGTTGTAAAAGCGCAGCGAGGTCTGAAAAAAAAGCCGGGTTGCTGTCGGGCCACGGGGGGGCGTGTGCAGTCCCTCCCGTCTAGCTCGAGCGGCGAGACCCAAGGTCAGTATTGTGGTCTGAGCATTGTAAAAGCACACGGAGGTCTGTTATTGTAGTAAAGCGTAGGTTGCTGCCTGGCCACGAGGGGGCGTGTGCGGTCCCTCCCGTCTAGCTGCGAGCGAGACCCAAGGTCAGTATTGTGTGTTTGTGCGTGCACAGAGGTCTGGTAAAAAGCGGGAAGCGTTGTAAAAGCGCAGAGGGCTCCCTCTACCTCGCTCTGTCTGTCGGTTACTTTCTGGAAGCATTGTAAAACACAGAGAGGGCTCCTTTCTCTATCTTTCTGTCTGTCCCCCTTTTAATGCAACTCCCCCCCCAGATATTCTGAACAGGCCTGGCTCCGTTCTGGGCGTTGGCCAACCCGTTCTGGGGTGCCGACTCTCAAAATAGCATTTTGCGCCAACAGAGTTTGAGTAATAATAAAAAGCAAAAGCCTGGGTTGCTCAGAGAGGTCTGGTAAAGCACGGGAAGGTTGTAAAGCAGCGGGACAAAAGCGGGTCGCTGTCGGGCCCCGGGGGCGCTGTGTGCAGTCCCTCCCGTCGGGGCCAAGGTCAGTATTGTGTGGTCTGAGCATTGTAAAGCGCACGGAGGTCTGTTATTGTAGTAAAGCGTAGGTTGCTGCCTGGCCACGAGGGCGCCGTGTCGGTCCCTCCCGTCGGCCGCGGACCCTGAAGGTGCCAGGAGGAGTTTGTTTGTGAAAACACACGGAGAGGTCTGGTAAAGCGGGAAGCGTAAAGCGCAGAGAGGGCTCTCTCTACCTCTCTCTGTCTGGTCGGTTTCCGCTCGGCGTTGAAAAACAAAGCGGGAGAGGCCTGCTTTCTCTATCTTTCTGTCTGTCGGTTCTGTTTGTCAAACTGACTCTTTCTTGCCCCCCCTCTTTCCCAGATATTCTGGGAACTGTGCTGGCTCTCAAATAGCATTCTGGGCGTTGGCCAACAGTCCTCGTAAGAGTTTGATTAATAATTCTGGGAGCGGTGCCAACGATCCTGAGAGCACAGAGAGGTCTTTCTTATGCACGCAGAGAGGTCTGGTAAAGCGAGGGAAGCGTTGTAAAAGCGACAGCGAGGTCTGTTCCGCCGGGTCGCTGTCGGGAGCGGTGCCGGCGTGGCGGTCCAGAGAGGTCTAGCTGCGGCGAGACCCAAGGTCAGTAGGCGCGGAGGTCTGGTATTGCAGTAAGCGTGAGGCTGCCTGGCCACGAGGCGCCGTGTCGCGGTCCCTCCGGTTGCGTGAACCGTGCCAGGAGGAGTTTGTTTAAGAAACACACACGGAGAGGTCTGGTAAAGCGGGGAAGCGTGTAAAAGCAGAGAGAGGGCTCTCTACCTCTCTCTGTCCGTCGGTTACTTTCCGCTCGGCGTAGGAAAGCGTCGTAAAGCGGGGAGAGGCCTGCTTTCTCTATCTTTCTGTCTGTCGGTTCTGTTTGTCAAACTGACTCTTTCTTTCCCCCCCCCTCTTTCCCAGATATTCTGGGAACTGTGCTGGCTCTCAAATAGCATTCTGGGCGTTGCGCCAACAGTCCTCGTAAGAGTTTGATTAATAATTCTGGGAGCGGTGCCAACGATCCTGAGAGAACAGAGAGGTCTTTCCTGGGTTGCAGAGAGGTCTGGTAAAGCACGGGAAGCGTTGTAAAAGAGAGGTCTGGTAAAGCCGGGTCGCTGTCGGGCCCACGGGGGCGGGAAGTCCCTCCCGTCTAGCTGCGAGCGAGACCCAAGGTCAGTATTGTGTGGTCTGAGCATTGTAAAAGCACACGGAGGTCTGGTAAAGCCGTAGGTTGCTGCCTGGCCACGAGGCGCGCGGGTCCCTCCCGTCTAGGGGACCCAAGGTCAGTATTGTGTGTTTGTGCGTCCCAGAGGTCTGGTAAAGCGCCGTTGTAAAAGCACAAGAGAGGGCTCCCTCTAGCTCTGTCTCGGTAACTTTCTGCTCGGCCCAAGGGTCCATCTACCTCTATCTTTCTGTCTGTGTGGTCTGAGTGCCTGGCCATTGTTCTAAAGCCGGGAGGAAAAAAAAGCGGAGGGTTCAGAGTTTGGTAATTGCATTGTAAAGCCTGGGTTGCTGAGAGGTCTGGTAAAGCACGGGGGGCGTTGTCTCCGGTTAGGTCTGGTCCCTCCCGCGTTCGGTCCCTGCCGTCGATCCTCAGAGACCCAAGGTCAGTCGTATTGGTGCTGTTCAGTGGAAGGCGTGAGTTGCTGCCTGGCTAACACAGAGGTCTGGTAAAGCGGTTGCGTGGGCCAGGAGTTGTTTAAAAGCACAAGAGAGGGCTCCCTCTACCTACCGCTCTGTCTGTCGGTTACTTTCTGCTCGGCGTAGGAAAGCAGCAGGGAGAGGCCTGCTTTCTCTATCTTTCTGTCTGTCGTTTCGTTTGTGCAACTCCCCCCCTCTTTCTCAGATATTCTGGGAACTGTGCCTGGCTCAGCGTTCTGGGCGTTGCGCCAACGGCCGTTCTGGGAACTGTGCCGACTCTCAAAATTCATTCCGGGCGTTGCGCCAACAGAGTTTGAGTAATAATAGAAAAGCATTGTAAAGCCTGGGTTGCTCAGAGAGGTCTGGTAAAGCACGGGAAGCGTTGTAAAGCGCAGCGAGGTCTGGTAAAAGCGGGTCGCTGTCGGGCCACGGGGCGCTGTGTGCAGTCCCTCCCGTCTAGCTGCGAGCGAGACCCAAGGTCAGTATTGTGTGGTCTGAGCATTGTAAAGCACACGGAGGTCTGTTATTGTAGTAAAGCGTAGGTTGCTGCCTGGCCACGAGGGGGCGCCGTGTGCGGTCCCTCCCGTCTAGCTGCGAGCGAGACCCAAGGTCAGTATTGTGTGTTTGTGCGTGCGCACAGAGGTCTGGTAAAGCACGGGGAAGCGTTGTAAAGCGCAGAGAGGGCTCCCTCTACCTCGCTCTGTCTGGTAAAGTATAGGGAAGCATTGTAAAACACAGAGAGGGCTCCATCTACCTTTCTGTCTGTCGTTTCGTTTGTGCAACTCCCCCCTCTTTCTCAGATATTCTGGGAACTGTGCCTGGCTCAGCGTTCTGGGCGTTGGCCAACGGCCGTTCTGGGAACTGTGCCGACTCTCAAAAAATAGCATTCGGGCGGCGCCAACAGAGTTTGAGTAATAATAGAAAAGCATTGTAAAGCCTGGGTTGCTCAGAGAGGTCTGGTAAAGAGCACGGGGAAGCGTTGTAAAGCGTCGAGGTCTGGTAAAGCCGGGTTGCTGTCGGGCCACGGGGCGCTGTGTGCAGTCCCTCCCGGTCTAGCTTCGAAGCGAGACCCAAGGTCAGTATTGTGTGGTCTGAGCATTGTAAAACACGGAGGTCTGTTATTGTAGTAAAGCGTAGGTTGCTGCCTGGCCAACAGGGGGCCTGTGCGGTCCCTCCCGTCTAGCTGCGAGCGAGACCCAAGGTCAGTATTGTGTGTTTGTGCGTGGCGCACAGAGGTCTGGTAAAGCACGGGGAAGCGTTATAAAGCGCAGAGAGGGCTCCCTCTACCTCGCTCTGTCTGGTAAAGCTATAGGGAAGCATTGTAAAACGGGGAGAGGCCTCTTTCTCTACCTCTTTCTGTCTGTCGGTTCTGTTTGTCAGCCCCCTGACTGCAGGCCCCCCCCTCCTCTTTCCCGGATATTCTGGGAACTGTGCCGGAAAAAAAAGAGCGCAGCCAGAGGTCAGGGTAAGCCGTTTGATTAATAATTCTGGGGCGGTGGGGCATCCGACGCACAGAGGTCTTTCTTAGAGGTCTCCGGCGCAGGGGGGCGTTGTAAGGCGTCTCTGGTAAAAGCGTGGGACCGACCCCAAACCGTCTCGGAGGTGTCAGCGATCCTCAGACCCAAGGAAAAAAAGCATTGTAAAGCACGAGAGGTCTGGTATTGCAGGCGTGGGTTGCTGCCTGGAGCGAGGGGTCGGTCCCTCCCTACAAGCACACTGAAGGTCAGTATTGTTGTTTGTGCGTGCGCGGAGAGGTCTGGGCGAGGGGAAAGCGTTGTAAAAGCGGGAGAGGGCTCTCTCTACCTCTCTCTGTCTGTCGGTTACTTTTTGTCGGAAAGCGAAAAAAGGGAGAGGCCTGCTTTCTCTATCTTTCTGTCTGTCGGTTCTGTTTGTCAAACTGACTCTTTCTTTCCCCCCCCTCTTTCCCAGATATTCTGGGAACTGTGCTGGCTCTCAAATAGCATTCTGGGCGTTGCGCCAACAGTCCTCGTAAGAGTTTGATTAATAATTCTGGGAGCGGTGCCAACGATCCTGAGAGCACAGAGAGGTCTTTCTTATGCACGCAGAGAGGTCTGGTAAAGCACGGGGAAGCGTTGTAAAGCGCAGCGAGGTCTGGTAAAGCCGGGTCGCTGTCGGGCCACGGGGGGCGCCGCGTGCGGTCCCTCCCGTCTAGCTGCGAGCGAGACCCAAGGTCAGTATTGTGTGGTCTGACCATTGTAAAGCACGCGGAGGTCTGGTATTGCAGTAAAGCGTAGGTTGCTGCCTGGCCACGAGGGGGCGCCGCGTGCGGTCCCTCCCGTCTAGCTGCGAGCGAGACCCAAGGTCAGTATTGTGTGTTTGTGCGTGCGCACAGAGGTCTGGTAAAGCGCGGGGAAGCGTTGTAAAACACAAGAGGGCTCCCTCTACCTCGCTCTGTCTGTCGGTTACTTTCTGCTCGGCGTAGGAAAGCAGCAGGGAGAGGCCTGCTTTCTCTATCTTTCTGTCTGTCGTTTCGTTTGTGCAACTCCCCCCCTCTTTCTCAGATATTCTGGGAACTGTGCCTGGCTCAGCGTTCTGGGCGTTGCGCCAACGGCCGTTCTGGGAACTGTGCCGACTCTCAAAATAGCATTCCGGGCGTTGCGCCAACAGAGTTTGAGTAATAATAGAAAAGCATTGTAAAGCCTGGGTTGCTCAGAGAGGTCTGGTAAAGCACGGGGAAGCGTTGTAAAGCGCAGCGAGGTCTGGTAAAGCCGGGTTGCTGTCGGGCCACGGGGGGGCGCTGTGTGCAGTCCCTCCCGTCTAGCTGCGAGCGAGACCCAAGGTCAGTATTGTGTGGTCTGAGCATTGTAAAGCACACGGAGGTCTGTTATTGTAGTAAAGCGTAGGTTGCTGCCTGGCCACGAGGGGCGCCGTGTGCGGTCCCTCCCGTCTAGCTGCGAGCGAGACCCAAGGTCAGTATTGTGTGTTTGTGCGTGCGCACAGAGGTCTGGTAAAGCACGGGGAAGCGTTATAAAGCGCAGAGAGGGCTCCCTCTACCTCGCTCTGTCTGGTAAAGTATAGGGAAGCATTGTAAAACACAGAGAGGGCTCCATCTACCTCTCTCTGTCTGACCCCCCCTTTTTTAATAATAGCCCCCCCCTTCCTGCAGGCTGGCCTACCCTTGGCCCCTGGGGGCCTAAACCCTTTTTCCCGGAAAAAAAAAACCGCGAGGTCGATCGGGGTCAGGGACTTTTTCCGGTCCGGGCGAGACCCGAAAAAAAGAAGCGTGGGTAAAAAGCAGAGAGGGCGCTCTCTCCGCGTCTCGGTTAATTTCGTGGGACCGACCCCCCTCGTTCCGTCTCGGACGGCGTTCCGGGAACGGTGCCGACGATCCTCAGAGCGCAGAGAGGTCTGCCGAGCGTGGGAAGGGCGGGGGCACTCGCGTGCTGTTCGCGGAGAGGTCGGTAGGGCGCAGGGCTAACCGCGAGGCGCTCGTGTCGCTACAACGGTTGCGTGAACCGTGCCAGGAGGAGTTTGTTTAAAAACACACGGAGAGGTCTGGTAAAGCGGGGGAAGCGCGTCAAGCGCAGAGAGAGGGCTCTCTCTACCTCTCTCTGTCCGTCGGTTACTTTCGCTCGGCGTGGGAAAGCGTCGTAAAAGCGGGGAGGCCTGCTTTCTCTATCTTTCTGTCTGTCGGTTCTGTTTGTCAAACTGACTCTTTCTTTCCCCCCTCCTCTTTCCCAGATATTCTGGGAACTGTGCTGGCTCTCAAATAGCATTCTGGGCGTTGCGCCAACAGTCCTCGTAAGAGTTTGATTAATAATTCTGGGGGCGGTGCCAACGATCCTGAGAGCACAGAGAGGTCTTTCTTATGCACGCAGAGAGGTCTGGTAAAGCACGGGGGCGTTGTAAAAGCGCAGCGAGGTCTGGTAAAGCCGGGTCGCTGTCAAACGGGGGCGCGGTGCGGTCCCTCCCGTCTAGCTGGCGAGACCCAAGGTCAGTATTGTGTGGTCTGACCATTGTAAAACGCGGAGGTCTGGTATTGCAGTAAAGCGTAGGTTGCTGCCTGGCCACGAGGAGGCGAGGCGTGCGGTCCCTCCCGTCTAGCTGCGAGCGAGACCGAAGGTCAGTATTGTGTGTTTGTGCGTGCGCACAGAGGTCTGGAAAGCGCGGGGAAGGCGTTGTAAAAGCGGGAGAGGGCTCCCTCTACCTCGCTCTGTCTGTCGGTTACTTTCTGCTCGGCGTAGGAAAGCAGCAGGGAGAGGCCTGCTTTCTCTATCTTTCTGTCTGTCGTTTCGTTTGTGCAACCCCCCTCTTTCTCAGATATTCTGGGAACTGTGCCTGGCTCAGCGTTCTGGGCGTTGCGCCAACGGCCGTTCTGGGAACTGTGCCGACTCTCAAAATAGCATTCCGGGCGTTGCGCCAACAGAGTTTGAGTAATAATAGAAAAGCATTGTAAAGCCTGGGTTGCTCAGAGAGGTCTGGTAAAGCACGGGAAGCGTTGTAAAGCGCAGCGAGGTCTGGTAAAAGCGGGTTGCTGTCGGGCCACGGGGGGCGCTGTGTGCAGTCCCTCCCGTCTAGCTGCGAAGCGAGACCCAAGGTCAGTATTGTGTGGTCTGAGCATTGTAAAGCACGGAGGTCTGTTATTGTAGTAAAAGCGTAGGTTGCTGCCTGGCCACGAGGGGCGCGTGTGCGGTCCCTCCCGTCTAGCTGCGAGCGAGACCCAAGGTCAGTATTGTGTGTTTGTGCGTGCGCACAGAGGTCTGGTAAAGCACGGGAAGCGTTGTAAAAGCACAAGAGAGGGCTCCCTCTACCTCGCTCTGTCTGTCGGTTACTTTCTGGGAAGCGTAGGAAAAAACAGGAGAGGCCTGCTTTCTCTATCTTTCTGTCTGTCGTTTCGTTTGTGCAACTCCCCCCTCTTTCTCAGATATTCTGGGAACTGTGCCTGGCTCCGTTCTGGGCGTTGCGCCAACGGCCGTTCTGGGAACTGTGCCGACTCTCAAAATAGCATTCCGGGCGTTGCGCCAACAGAGTTTGAGTAATAATAGAAAAGCATTGTAAAGCCTGGGTTGCTCAGAGAGGTCTGGTAAAAAAAAAAGGTCTGGTAAAGCGGGTCGCTGTCGGGCCACGGGGGGCGGGTGCAGTCCCTCCCGTCTAGGACAGACCCAAGGTCAGTATTGTGTGGTCTGAGCATTGTAAAGCACACGGAGGTCTGTTATTGTAGTAAAGCGTAGGTTGCTGCCTGGCCACGAGGGGGCGCCGTGTGCGGTCCCTCCCGTCTAGCTGCGAGCGAGACCCAAGGTCAGTATTGTGTGTTTGTGCGTGCGCACAGAGGTCTGGTAAAGCACGGGGAAGCGTTGTAAAGCGCAGAGAGGGCTCCCTCTACCTCGCTCTGTCTGGTAAAGTATAGGGAAGCATTGTAAAACACAGAGAGGGCTCCATCTACCTCTCTCTGTCTGACCCCCCCTTTTTTAATAATAGCCCCCCCCTTCCTGCAGGCTGGCCTACCCTTGGCCCCTGGGGGGGCCCAAACCCCTTTTCCCCGGGAGGAAAAAAAAAAAACCATTGTAATTCGATCGGGGTCAGGGACAAGCCGGGGGTTGCTGGGGCCACAAGCGGTCTAGCGGACCCGAGGCCGTCGGTCAGAGGCGGAGAAGCGTGGTAAACGCAGAGAGGGGCGCTCTCCGCGTCTCGGTTAATTGCGTGGGACCGCCGTTCCGTCTGTCTGTCGTTTTTCGTTCGAGCGGTGCCGACGATCCTCAGGCGAGAGAGGTCTGCCGGGCGTAGGGTCGGGGCGGGGGGCACTCGCGTGCTGTTCGGCGCGGAGAGGTCCGGTAGGGCGCAGGGCTAACCGCGAGGCGCTCGTGTCGCTACAAACGGTTGCGTGAACCGTGCCAGGAGGAGTTTGTTTAAGAAACACACACGGAGAGGTCTGGTAAAGCGCGGGGAAGCGTCGCGAAGCGCAGAGAGAGGGCTCTCTCTACCTCTCTCTGTCCGTCGGTTACTTTCCGCTCGGCGTAGGAAAGCGTCGTAAAGCGGGGAGAGGCCTGCTTTCTCTATCTTTCTGTCTGTCGGTTCTGTTTGTCAAACTGACTCTTTCTTTCCCCCCCCTCCTCTTTCCCAGATATTCTGGGAACTGTGCTGGCTCTCAAATAGCATTCTGGGCGTTGCGCCAACAGTCCTCGTAAGAGTTTGATTAATAATTCTGGGAGCGGTGCCAACGATCCTGAGAGCACAGAGAGGTCTTTCTTATGCACGCAGAGAGGTCTGGTAAAGCACGGGGAAGCGTTGTAAAGCGCAGCGAGGTCTGGTAAAGCCGGGTCGCTGTCGGGCCCGCGGGGGCGCGCGTGCGGTCCCTCCCGCCTCTAGCTGCGGCGAGACCCAAGGTCAGTATTTGTGGTCTGACCATTGTAAAACGCGGAGGTCTGGTATTGCAGTAAAGCGTAGGTTGCTGCCTGGCCACGAGGGCGCACGTGCGGTCCCTCCCGTCTAGCTGCGAGCGAGACCCGAAGGTCAGTGTGTGTTTGTGCGTGCGCACAGAGGTCTGTAAAAGCGGGGAAGCGTTGTAAAAGCACAAGAGGGCTCCTCTACCTCGCTCTGTCTGTCGGTTACTTTCTGCTCGGCGTAGGAAAGCAGCAGGGAGAGGCCTGCTTTCTCTATCTTTCTGTCTGTCGTTTCGTTTGTGCAACTCCCCCCCTCTTTCTCAGATATTCTGGGAACTGTGCCTGGCTCAGCGTTCTGGGCGTTGCGCCAACGGCCGTTCTGGGAACTGTGCCGACTCTCAAAATAGCATTCCGGGCGTTGCGCCAACAGAGTTTGAGTAATAATAGAAAAGCATTGTAAAGCCTGGGTTGCTCAGAGAGGTCTGGTAAAGCACGGGGAAGCGTTGTAAAGCGCAGCGAGGTCTGGTAAAGCCGGGTCGCTGTCGGGCCACGGGGGGCGCCGCGTGCGGTCCCTCCCGTCTAGCTGCGAGCGAGACCCAAGGTCAGTATTGTGTGGTCTGACCATTGTAAAGCACGCGGAGGTCTGGTATTGCAGTAAAGCGTAGGTTGCTGCCTGGCCACGAGGGGGCGCCGCGTGCGGTCCCTCCCGTCTAGCTGCGAGCGAGACCCAAGGTCAGTATTGTGTGTTTGTGCGTGCGCACAGAGGTCTGGTAAAGCGCGGGGAAGCGTTGTAAAAGCACAAGAGAGGGCTCCCTCTACCTCGCTCTGTCTGTCGGTTACTTTCTGCTCGGCGTAGGAAAGCAGCAGGGAGAGGCCTGCTTTCTCTATCTTTCTGTCTGTCGTTTCGTTTGTGCAACTCCCCCCCTCTTTCTCAGATATTCTGGGAACTGTGCCTGGCTCAGCGTTCTGGGCGTTGCGCCAACGGCCGTTCTGGGAACTGTGCCGACTCTCAAAATAGCATTCCGGGCGTTGCGCCAACAGAGTTTGAGTAATAATAGAAAAGCATTGTAAAGCCTGGGTTGCTCAGAGAGGTCTGGTAAAGCACGGGGAAGCGTTGTAAAGCGCAGCTCAGGTCTGGTAAAACCGGGTCGCTGTCGGGCCACGGGGGCGCTGTGTGCAGTCCCTGGAAAAGGGGGGGGGGGCGAGACCCAAGGTCAGTATTGTGTGGTCTGAGCATTGTAAAGCACACGGAGGTCTGTTATTGTAGTAAAGCGTAGGTTGCTGCCTGGCCACGAGGGAGAGTGTGGGTCCCTCCTCCTAGCTTAGCGGCGAGACCCAAGGTCAGTATTGTGTGTTTGTGCACAAATAGCACAGAGGTCTGGTAAAGCACGGGGAAGCGTTGCCAAAATCGCTGAGAGAGAGGGCTCCCTCTACCTCGCTCTGTCTGGTAAAGTATAGGGAAGCATTGTAAAACACAGAGAGGGCTCCATCTACCTCTCTCTGTCTGACCCCCCCTTTTTTAATAATAGCCCCCCCCTTCCTGCAGGCTGGCCTACCCTTGGCCCCTGGGGGGGGAGAACAGACCTCTTTGCCTGTATAAGAAGGTTTTTTTATTGTATTATTTTTTTTAGAACGGACACACTCAAAACACAGAGTTGCTGAGGACGGACACGCTCCACACGCAACACAAGCGCCTTACAATCAACCCTACGCCCTACCAGACCTCTCTGTGCTTTACCACGCCGAACCGCAAGTAAGTGTCCCTGTAGCAGATATCTCTCAGCTCGCTCTCAGAATTGTTAATCAAACTATTAAAAGGACTGTTGGCGCAACGCCCAGAATTCTGTTTCAGTTCCTGGAAAAGGGGGGGGAAGGGGGGAGGGGAGAAACAGTCAGTTTGACAAACTGAACTGACAGATAGAATGGTAACAGAGAAAGCAGGCCTCTCCTGTGCCGAGCAGAAAGTAACCGACAGACAGAGAGAGGTAGGGAGCCTTCTCCCTGCTTTACGACGCTCCCCCCCTCCTCAGATATTCTGGGAACTTAGCTCACAAATAGCATTCTGGGCATTGCGCCAAGGTCTGGGAGCGGTGCCAACAATCCTGAGAGCAGGGAGACACTGGGAAGCATAGTATAGCTCCACACAGGTTTAGTATCCTAAAGCGTAGAAAAGCATTGTAAAGCGTGGGTTGCTGTCTGACCACGAGGGGGCGTTTTTTATAAATGCCCCCCCCTTCCTGCAGGCTGGCCTACCCTTGGCCCCTATATGGGGGGAGAAACAGTCAGTTTGACAAACTGAACTGACAGATAGAATGGTAACAGAGAAAGCAGGCCTCTCCTGCGCCGAGCAGAAAGTAACCGACAGACAGAGAGAGGTAGGGAGCCTTCTCCCTGCTTTACGACGCTCCCCCCCTCCTCAGATATTCTGGGAACTTAGCTCACAAATAGCATTCTGGGCATTGCGCCAAGGTCTGGGAGCGGTGCCAACAATCCTGAGAGCAGGGAGACACTGGGAAGCATAGTATAGCTCCACACAGGTTTAGTATCCTAAAGCGTAGAAAAGCATTGTAAAGCGTGGGTTGCTGTCTGACCACGAGGGGGCGTTTTTTATAAATGCCCCCCCCCTTCCTGCAGGCTGGCCTACCCTTGGCCCCTATATGTAGCAGTTAACACAGTGCTACATATAGCGATTGACCCTCGGCTACATATAGCACTTACAGGACCGCTACATGTAGCAGGGCTATAATGCGCAACCACTAGTGCTACATGTAGCACTATGTAAAATCGACCGCTAGATGGGGCGCCCGTGCAATAAGACGACAGCTACATGTAGCAACAATGGCTGCCGTTTCCTGTAACCCAAATCGCGCCATAGAATGCAATTAAATAACAAATGCCACACTTAATAATAATTTAAATATACAGCATTACCTTTCTCTTATGTCCGATTGTAGTTTGTAAGCTTGTTGATGGAGATGGACTTTCATTCCCGCTTGTTGCACTTGTAGACGGCATATTATTAGAATTTGTCTCGCTATTGTCATTACCATCTTGTCCAGTATTTTCTACCTGATTCTTGTCAGCATCTGACCCTTTTCGGCCAGGTAAACGCCGTAGTTCATACATATTAAAGACCAAAACAATAAAGTAGTTATGTAAAAATACAGATGCTACACGTAGCATGCGATATGTAACTTTCGGGGACAGCTACATATAGCACTCCTCCAGACGCTATATGTAGCGGGTCGTTTCGTGCTGATGGTTAACCGAGTGAAAAAAGGATATGACCTAAACGGATGTCAAACTACATATATAGTACAGGAGGTGTAGTCTTTTGCAAATCCTGCCTCGATTTAAAGCCCAGTCAATGTAAGTATTTGTTTACTTTTTTGATTGCCTCACTGGTTTACAGGTTAGGTGACAATGGCAAACACAACAGCACCATTGGGAGAAACTACAACAAAATGTTACCACTTTGATATTAATGCTTTAATGGTTTTAGTTAGTGTATACAGTGCATTGTTGTTGTATATTGTATTTTTATTTGCATGCCTCAGGGTCTTGTCCAGAAGATATAGAAGAGTACAGGAAGATGCTGTACACCGTGTAACTTTCTTGTGTAAAAAAGTAATATTCTCGTTTTTATTAACATGTATATATATGCTATTGTCATGGGAGAATCGATTGATATTAATGGAGAATGATATGATATTTTTGTGTCATTAAAATAAACAGTTAAAGGAGGAACGAGAGGAAAACAAGGAAAAAGAGGAGAATTTGCTGAAAAAGATTGCAAATCTTCAAACTAAAATCAGTGACTCGGCAAACGGACCACAGGTATGCATTATATAAACACGCATAACAAGAAAATGTAGTTGAATGCATAGTTTTCATTTAAAAACCGTGCAAAAATAACATTTATTTTTTGGTTATAGGTTGAAGACCTAATCGAAATACTTCAGGAGCGAGATCAAACCATAGAGCGACTAAACAGAGAACTCAGTGTCACTTATTCAAACAAGGTGTGTTATTATCATTATTATTATTTTTATTATTGCATTTATAACACAAGCAAACGTGTGGATAATATAGATAATATATAATTGTCGACAGCTGTTTCAGCATGCACTTGTATACCACGGTTGACTTGCTACTATAAAAGAATGACAGTACCGATTTTTATTGTTTTATTGGTTCTTAATATTTTGTTTTAATCAAATTCGCAGGGGAAACTTGGTAGAGAAAATAGTGGACGTTTTGGATCGACTTTGTCTCTTCAAGAAACAAGGTGAGACATTTAAATCCTCATAACATCCGTATTGTCAGCTGTTTGTTATTTTCTGACAGCTAGGTTTCTTGTAATGCCAGCTGTTTCCTGTCTTACTCAATTCGAAATTTCTAAGGCGGGCAGAAATAAATAGGAGGGAAAATGTACGTCATAAATGCTATAAAAACATAAAATCTGTTAGAATCCGCCTTTTTGATCGCCATACTTCGTTCCTTAAGACACCTTTGGATGAATCGGCTGTACAAATTGGGTATTTCTGGTTTTAATATTAACTCTATATGTTATTGTGGACGAAAGGGTTACATATAAATATTCTTTTCCCTCGATAACATAATGAGTTGATATTAATTCACGGGTAAATATTTGATCTGTCAAATAAAATATAGCACCATTGATCTCGGGATGTATGTCATTGATCCCTAGAGAAATGTTGTTGTATTTAATTTGGACTTTAGTATTTTTTGAATTTTGTTGAATACTGTAAATTTAGTTAATTCGATTTGATACTGTAACATTTTTTTGTTGAATATTTTGATAGATTACGTATATATAATATTGTATTTTTGGTAACGGAATTAATGACGCTTGTCTAGACTGCACGTTTTGGTCGAATTGTGGTTAAAATGACGTGAGTTAGGTTGCAACAGTGGATGTGGCTATTTTTAAAAATGTTGATTTGCACTTAATTAGATACAAGTTTGTTTACTGCATCGATTTTTATATAAAGTTTTTACCTACATCAAGGCAATTTGGTTTGTATTGTTTGGATCATGGGCATTATTTAAAAATACCATGCTTAAAACAATACATACTTTGATGTTAATTTTTAACTTGTATAAGAAATGTTCGCTACTAGTACTTTTATAAATGCCCCCCCTTCCTGCAGGCTGGCCTACCCTTGGCCCCTGGGGGGGGGCGAATGTCTATATATATATAGTCATTTGAAACCCAACTAGAAGACTGACATTGAGAGAGGTGTCTGATGAGTCAAGATATGGACCTTCACAAAAAAAAACAAGTATGTATGATCTATTTATTTTTTTGTATGAATATAATTTGTATTTATTACTTTAAAAACAAGTTTAGTGTTCATATTTCTTTTTTTTAAAGACTTGTCTGTTTTATCACACCTCTTTGTTTTATCAGACTTTTTTTTTCTTTTAATGTATTTTGTTTTTGTATATTATTTGTTTTTGTTTGTCTTATAATAGTCCTGTTTATGGTTTTGGACCTCCTCCATTCTGCCTTTTCAAATACGGTCCATATTTTTGCACATATTGACAATGAAACGACCCTATGTTGTCCTGCCCCGACGTTGATGGGAATTCCTTTAGAAAATCTTTACATTACCTGGAGACTGGACCACAGGGTAATGTTTGAATTTGAAGGAAAGAATGGCTCTCAAAAACGGAATTGATCAAGAAAGACGACGACTGTTGTCTCGTTCTTCACAAAGTCACACTTGCAGACAAAGGAGCCTATGAGTGTTACATCAAACAAGGAAACAAGCCCCAGAACTTCTTTAAAAAAATCATATTGACTGTTTCAGACTTTCCTGCGACCATCCCCACAGTCTTTTCTACGACAAATCGCATGAACATTACCACAGACTTTTCTATGACAAACCGCACAGGAACACGATTAAAACCAGAAAACGTGGAAAGAGTCATACTGAATGGGACCATTATTGCAATTGTAATATTTATATTTGTCATTGTAGTAGGAGGTGTATTTTTATATAAGAAAATAATAAAGTAAACCAAAATGCATATCATTCTTTTAACTGTGTTGTATTATGTATGATTTTTTCTGTTGCCTGTCTGATTAAGACACCACTTGTATGGAAGGTGGACAATGGCAATGGTATATTTTAATATTTTTATGTAACAAAATAATAAAGTAAACCAAAATGCATATATTCTTTTAACTGTGTTGTATTTTGTATGATTTTTTCTGTTGCGTCTGTTAAGACAGTTAAAGAATGGGAATGCCAGGTACACAATGATATTGAGTAAGAGTGTCTATAAAGACAGTTTTGGCCATCCCAGACTATCAGTACTATAAACGCATATAGTTGTCGGTATGCTCCAGAGGCGGTGTTGCGGTATACCAGACTGCCCACGGACACCGTGGCACCGTCATTCGGCTGTCTGGACAGCTGTAACACGGCATTAGAGGCACTTAGTAGAAGCCTGGCCTGGCCTGGCCTAAGCCCTGGCCTGGCCTGGCCTGGCTGGCCTGGCCTAACCCTTCCCTGGCCTAACCCTGGCCCTGGCCTGGCCTGGCCCTGCCCCTAACCCTAACCCCCCTGGCCTAACCCTGGCCTGGCCCTGGCCCTGGCCCCTGGCCTGGCCTGGCCTGGCCTGGCCTGGCCTGGCCCCTGGCCCTGGCCTGGCCCCTGGCCCTGGCCTGCCTGGCCTGGCCTGGCCCCTGGCCTGGCCCCTGGCCTGGCCCCTGGCCCTGGCCTGGCCTGGCCCTGGCCTGGCCTGGCCTGGCCTGGCCTGGCCTGGCCTGGCCCTGGCCTGGCCTGGCCCCTGGCCCTGGCCTGGCCCTAACCAACTTCCCTGGCCCTAACCCTGGCCTTGGCCTGGCCCTAACCCCCTGGCCCCTGGCCTAACCTAACCCTAACCCCTAACCCTTTAAACCTAACCCCTAACCTTTAACCCCTAACCCTTTTAACCCTAATTTGACCTAACCCTTGTTTATTTGATTTTTATGTTATATGTGATGTTTTTGTAAAAAAAAATAAAAAATTGTTTAATTTTTAATGTAAGTACAGTGTTTCTGCTCTGAAAATCTATATAAAATTAAGTTTGATCTGTTTGTTTGTCATTTTTGTAGTGAAACCATTTTAAAATAGAGACACATATTTTGCAGCTTCAGTGGTTGTATGTTGTCCGAAGTCTCTGTGGTTTTAGTGTTAAACAGGTTTTTTTCTTGCATTTCTTTATATCGGCTTAAATTTGTTGCAGTAAAACAACATGTTTTATTTTAGAAAACTTTCAATTTTGTGTTATTTGAAACAATAATTTGACCTGTTCAAAACAAAGAAAATGTGTAGTGAAAGATTTGTCATAGTTTTTCATTTATGGTTATGTGGTAAAAAATTCACAAAACAAGGTATTCTAGACAATGTTAAGAACACATATTTTAATGTAATAACTTGTATTGTACCACTCTGTAACTGTTTGTATTTTTCTACTCTGTATCTTATGTTTGCAACAAATAGCTGCGTGCAGAATAATGCCGCTGTCAGCAAGAGGGGTATCCACAGATAGCACCAAGCATCCTGTCTTCTAAATGTGAATGCTGACATGTTGTGGCACTAGCCACACAAGTGTTTAAATAAACACTCCCTTTAGTTAAAATGCCTGGCCAGGTAACTTCTTAATTATTGTATCTATTTAATTAAGGATTCCCCTTTAAGAAGGCTGAACTCCCATGAGCCTTTGTTCTTTTTTAAACAGGTAGAGGGTGGAAGGGAGGCAGGTTTTGTGTTCTGGGTTCCTCCATTTTGTGTATGGCGGTGTGGTTTGTGTGCAGGTTCTGAATGGGTTCCAGTTGGCTTTCAGGATTTTATTTACAAGAAAATTATATTAAATAAGAACTATACCTACCTTGGAGCATCTCTTGGACAACTTGTTGCTGTTGGACTGCCACTGGAACTACAGAATAAGCATCAACAAACAAACAAACAGTCGGGTGAGATCATTCTGGGGTTGTTTCCATTTTTTGCATTTGTTTCTTTTTTGCTCGGTTGGATTACTTGGATTATTTTTTGGACTTGATTTGTTCGAGACATTGTTTTGCATGAGTGATATGTGTGTGATAATTTTTGTTATATATATATAACATGCATTTATAAGTTTTTTTTTTTACTATATTAGTAATTGGCTATTTCATATCTTTATTTCCTTGCCTGACTTTAAAATTGTTTGTTGCTTTACCCTCTACTATTTGTGGGCTTGTCTTAAATCATTTGCGATTCACTTGTGTGTAGTTTACTGGTGTGTGTGGCATTAA
>JAHFZB010001004.1:0-18806 GCA_036884735.1 Huso huso
AAACTAAACATTTTGCGTTCCACATCGATTGCTAAACATGGTGCTGTCACTCTGCTGAACAGGACTCAAGAAGAGAAAGCAAGCTGCAAGCGAGTCAATGACCACATGCGACGAGATTGAGGCTCTGCTGGAGGACTGCCATAAAACTTACAGAGACTTTTATCAGACAAACCAGTCTGGGTCTACTGTACACCTAAGCCACGGTATCCAAAAAAGACTGTGCCCTGCTACCTGCATAGCTAAAGATTCAGCAAAGATAACAGAGGGGACGCGCGCTAGTGTGTGATCCTATCGGAATTGCCTGACTTCTATTATATGTAAACTTATGGAAACTATAATTAGATCCAAAATGGAAAATTACCTATATTGGAACAATATCCTGGCAGACAGTCAGCATGGTTTTAGGAAAGGGAGATCGTGTCTAACTAACCTGATTGACGTTTTTGAGGATGCAACATCGACAGTGGATAACTTCAAAGCATATGACATGGTTTATTTAGATTTCAGAAAGCTTTTGATAAAGTCCCGCATAAAAGACTAATTCTCAAACTGGACGCATTAGGGATTCAAGGAAATGCATGCACATGGATTAGGGAGTGGTTAACATGTAGAAAACAGAAAGTGCTGATTAGAGGAGAAACCTCAAAATTGAACGAGGTAACCAGTGGTGTACCACAGGGATCAGTATTAGGTCCTCTGCTATTCCTGATCTACATTAATGATTTAGATTCTGGTATAGTAAGCAAACTTGTTAAATTTGCAGACAACACAAAAATAGGAGGAGTGGCAAACACTGTTGCAGCAGCAAAGGTCATTCAAAATGATCTAGACAGCATTCAGAACTGGGCAGACATATGGCAAATGTGTCTGCCCAGTTCTGAAATTTAATAGAGAAAAAGTGTAAGGTACTGCACGCAGGCAATAAAATGTGCATTATAAATATCATAACGGAGATACTGAAATTGAAGAAGGAATCTATGAAAAAGACCCAGGAGTTTATGTTGACTCAGAAATGTCTTCATCTAGACAATGTGGGGAAGCTATAAAAAAGGCCAACAAGATGCTCGGATATATTGTGAGAAGTGTTGAATATAAATCAAGGGAAGTAATGTTATAACTTTACAATGCATTAGTAAGACCTCATCAAGAATATTATGTTCAGTTCTGGTCACTTCGCTACAAAAAGGATATTGCTGCTCTAGAAAGATTGCAAAGAAGAGCGGCCAGAATTATTCCGGGTTTAAAAGGCATGTGTCACAAAGACGGCCGGAGTGGGTGGCGTCAGACCAGCAGCAGGAAATAAACAACAGAGACTTGGGGTTTTGGTGAAGCTGGGCGCGTGATCGCGCTCAGCATTTAATAAACAGAACAGAAAATAAAAGGTTTGAAACACAAAAACACTGGACACGGCACTTGCGCCAAAATAAATAGACAAACAAAACGGACTAGACAGTGCACAACAGACAGACGAACAAACACGGTGAGTGAAAACACTTTAACTATTACTTTTACTTTTACTATTATTATTATTATTTTACTTCACCTCCGTCTCCAATCCCGTTCTCCACTCACCGAACACCTAACCCCGAGTGACTAAAAATGTGCCTATTTATACTGTTGTGCTGGGATTCAATTACTAATTAATTATTCACTTGAATCCCAGCACGTGAATTAATTCTGTGCAACCCCGTGCTCACATATTACATTTAACCAGCACGTGAAGTGATTTGTGCCCTCCTCGTGCCTAAATATAAATCTACATTTTTAAATACACGTGAAAACACAGCCCGTTTATATCCGTGTACCAGTCTATACACCAACATTAACACACGCAACATACAACACATAACACACAAAATACACACAGGGGCGGGCACTTTGCCACATATACCCCCTGTGCAAAGCACACATGGCCTCAACGGCCACCTCCCCTTAAATACCCAGCAGTCCAGGCCAAAGTCTCGGCTGGGAAGGGAGGCTTCAGCGGCCCCCATGGCTGGCAATGCTGTCAGCTCCCCTGCGGTAGTGGCACGGCTGACAGCATGCTGGTCCCGTTCTGCAGCGAAAAAAGCTGCGGGGCAGGTGGTCCCCGACCTCCCCTTCTTCGTAGCCGGCAGCTCCCTCCTGTGGGGCTCCGGCCACAAGAACTCCTGCTTAAACTGCTGCTGGGGAAAGTGGTCTCCAGACCTCGTCCCCCTTCTTCGTGGCCGGGCAGCTCCCCTTTCTGGGGCTCCGCCACCCTCCTCCTGTGGATGCGGGCAGCAGAGGCAGCTCCTGCCCTCTGCTCCGGTGATGGCGGAAGCAGAGGCAGCTCCAGCTCCTCTGCTCGGGCGGTGGCGGAAGCAGAGGCAGCTCCAGCTCCTCTGCTCCTGGTGGTGGCCGGAGGCAGAGGCAGCTCCTGCTCCTCTGCTCCTGGCGGTGGTGGTGGCGGAGGCAGAGGCAGCTCCTGCTCCTCTGCTCCTGGCGGTGGTGGAGGCAGAGGCAGCTCCTGCTCCTCTGCTCCTAGTGGAGGAAGCGGTGGTGGTGGCGGAGGCAGAGGCAGCTCCTGCTGCTCTGCTCCTTGCGGTGGTGGTGGCGGAGGCCATGGGGCTGATGCTGGCCACTCAGAGGGAGGCTGTGGCAGTGCTGGCTCCCTCTGCTGTGGCGGCTGGGCTGGTGTGCGCCCGTGCTGCCCTCATCAGCCTGAATAGAGGCTGCTGGGGGACACCAGCCTCCTGCCCCTCTCCCCCAAAAAATTTTCGGGGGTTGAGCCTGTAACTCCTCCCCTTCGGCTCTTGGGGCTGAACCAGCAGGCATTCTCCCTCTGCTGGTGGCTTGGGTCCCAGGGCTGTGGAAGCCCGACTTGCCTCCCTTCGGGCTGTGGGCCGACCGACTCCTCCCTTTTTGGGCTGTGGGACGCACCGACTCCTCCCTTTTGGGCTGTGGGCGCACCCGACTCCCCCCCTCTTGGGCTGTGGACGCACCGACTCCTCCCTTTGGGCTGTGGACGCACCCGACTCCTCCCTCTTGGGCTGTGGACGTTCGGGGCTCCTCCCACTCAGGCGTAGGGACGTTCGGGCTCCTCCCACTCAGGCGTAGGACGTTCGGGCTCCTCCCACTCAGGCGTGGGACGTTAGGGCTCCTCCCACTCAGGCGTGGGGACGTTCGGGCTCCTCCCACTCAGGCGTGGGACGTTCGGGCTCCTCCCACTCAGGCGTGGGACGTTGGGCTCCTCCCACTCAGGCGTGGGGCGTTCGGGCTCCTCCCACTCAGGCGTGGGGACGCCGGGCTCCTCCCCGCCGGGCTGTGGACATAAAACCAGCAGGCATTCACCCTCTGCTGGTGGAGATGGGGACAGCAGGTACTCACCCTCTGCTGGTGGTCCTGCTACCTGGGCTGCTGTTCCGTTTATAACTGCCTCCAGGTAGCTGAGGACCAACCCACACCTTCCTCCCAGGTGCTTACGGGTCTGTTCCTTGGCATACGCCTCCCATCGCTCCTTATCCACAAACTGCAGGAACTGGACGACTATTGGGATAGACTGGGCCTCCAGCCCAGCATTTTCCAGCATCCAGTCCCGCACTTTGATGGCGTCTTCTGCCATTTTTTTATTTATTTCCTTTTTTTTTTTTTTTTTTTCCCAATCCAAAACTGGGGGTTCCTGCTCTGGCCTGAGTCCTGGAGGCGCTGTCGATCCCACGCAGGACACCACGTGTCACAAAGACGGCCGGAGTGGGTGGCGTCAGACCAGCAGCAGGAAATAAACAACAGAGACTTGGGGTTTTGGTGAGGCTGAGCGTGATCGCTCAGCATTTAATAAACAGAACAGAAAATAAAAGGTTTGAAACACAAAAACACTGGACACGGCACTTGCGCCAAAATAAATAGACAAACAAACGGACTAGACAGTGCACAACAGACAGATTTAACAAACACGGTGAGTGAAAACACTTTAACTATTACTTTTACTTTTACTATTATTATTATTACTTTACTTCACCTCCGTCTCCAATCCCGTTCTCCACTCACCGAACACCTAACCCCGAGTGACTAAAAATGTGCCTATTTATACTGTTGTGCTGGGATTCAATTACTAATTAATTATTCACTTGAATCCCAGCACGTGAATTAATTCTGTGCAACCCCGTGCTCACATATTACATTTAACCAGCACGTGAAGTGATTTGTGCCCTCCTCGTGCCTAAATATAAATCTACATTTTTAAATACACGTGAAACACAGCCCCGTTTATATCCCGTGTACCAGTCTATACACCAACATTAACACACGCAACATACAACACATAACACACAAAATACACACAGGGGCGGGCACTTTGCCACAGCATGTCATAGACAGGCTTAAAGAATTGAATCTATTCAGTCTTGAGCAAAGAAGACTACGCGGTGATCTGATTCAAGCATTCAAAATTCTAAAAGGTATTGACAATGTCGACCCAAGGGACTTTTTCGACCTGAAAAAAGAAACAAGGACCAGGAGTCACAAATGGAGATTAGATAAAGGGGCATTCAGAACAGAAAATAGGAGGCACTTTTTTACAAAGAGAATTGTGAGGGTCTGGAACCAACTCCCCAGTAATGTTGTTGAAGCTGACACCCTGGGATCCTTCAAGAAGCTGCTTGATGAGATTCTGGGATCAATAAGCTACTAACAACCAAACAAGCAAGATGGGCTGAATGGCCTCCTCTCGTTTGTAAACTTTCTTATGTTCTTATATATATACAGTGTGTATATATATATATATATATATATATATATATATATATATATATATATATATCAAAGTAAGCTTGCAAATGAAACCAGTTTGTTTAAACAATAATGATTTATTCATGCAATATGACAAAACAAACAATAATAGCATTTGAGTAACTAGTTAAAGCAACTTCTATAGAATTAACTATAAGAGATTCTCTCAAAATCTTGGCTTAAAACTGAAGGTTGCATGCAATTACAGCAAGGACTCTTGATTAAGTTGTGGCTCTTAAAAGGCAATGCTCCATTCCTGAAATATCTGAGTCTGTATCTAAGATATTCTCCACTACAGCTATGGCCAAAAGTTACCTATAATTTTAGAATTGAAACATAATATTTAAAAAAAAAACTACATGAACATCATTTTGATCTTTTATTTAACATCATGTAATCAAACAAACTACAAAATGGTATCGCAAAAGTCTACCTGATGCCATAATCGTAGTACAGTATTTCATGTTAGATTTTGAAATTTCACATTTTTTGTCAGTTTTTCATTAAGTACATGGAAAACAACAAAGCAGTATGTCATTCAATATATTAACATAACATTATACAGCAGGTTTCATTCGACTTTAAAATGTTGATCATAGCTGTAGTATGTGACAAGTAACTTCTAAGATATCACATATAAGACATTCTCAAAAAACTCTTTTGTAGTTTCCCATTTAATATATTTTACAGTACTATAGCATGTGGCAAGGTATAGTATTACATATAAGACATTCTCTAAAACTACTTCAGAACTATAACTTACCAAAATTACAATAGGAACTCTTTTATAGTTTCCTAAGGACAAATCAAACTGTACTGGATGCAATCAGATTAAAGAGGAAGTACCTTAATTATTTCTAGAACAACTTTTAAACTACCATTTATATGGTAAGTTATGTGTTATCTAATCACATACATGCACTGATTTTTTGTGTGTCCCATGTGACAGAGAGCGAGAGAATCCAAGTCATAAATCTCTACCCCGATCTGTGAGGGTGTTGTATAACATGGATGGGTTGGCAATTAATTCCACGGAAAGTCAGAAAGGGAGCAGTCACAATACCAGAAGTCATCATTTTAATGCGGTGGCGATGTGGCAATCACTGAGGATGAGCAATTGCACTCGCTACCCGAAGGGGCATGACTAAGGGTATATCAGGGATGTGGTGAAGCAATCTGTTCCTTTGTTACGGTTACAAAAGGACCTGTAAAGGAGAACTGTAAACTAACCATGAGTATTTTCGTGTTGTTTCTGTCTGTCTATTAATAATTGTTTTTGTCATTGTTAGACGGCGAAACTATCCGGGAGCTGTCGCTCAAAGCCAGCACCAACCCCGGACCACATTGCACTACTGTTTCACCATTATAAGTTTAAATCACCACTTGCACTAGGAGCACTCACTTTGGGAATTGTGATTGTGTTTGTGTTTAAAGTCCATGTTATTATTATAAGTATTATTTTGGGACTGAACCCTGTGGGTTTTAACTGTGCAATACCATTGTTGTGTATTGCTAGTTATTATTATTTATTGTTGCAAACAAGCAACACAGCCAAAATAAAGAGCTGTTGGACCGTGAACTGTGTTGTGTCAATCATTGCTGTGCACTGCATCACCTCTACACCTGCGCACTACAAACCACTTTGCCACACCAATTATTATTTTCCTCCCAATTTGGAATGCCCAATCGCTTTTCCCTTCACCTCAATAATTCTCCACATGGCTCAGCAGACCTGAAGGTTCAGTGGGCATCCTCCGATCCCACGACCAAGCCAGCTTCCTTTTTCACCCAGGAACTCGACAGCAGATGTGACCTCTAGAGGTCAAAAGTCAGCCTTGCAGATGTCTGCCTTTGAGCTCACTGGGCACCCGCCAGCAGGGTTTGCTGTAGCGTGATGAGGAGAAACAGTCCCTGCCGGTTTTGCCTCCATAACCCAAGGTATAAAGCACGTCTGTGTTATTTTATTTATTTATTGCTTTTATATGGTGCTTTTTATACATTCCATAATTTAGGAGCTTTACAAGAAAAAGCCCTACCTCCCGTGTTGCTTTTGTTGAACCTAGGAACAACCAGCAGCCCGCATCCTGTGATCTCAAAGTGCGGTTTGGAAGATAATGGGTCAGTAACTCCTGCAAATAACTAGGTCCTAATCCATTCATAGCCTTGTAAGTTAACAGAAAAAATCTTCAAATCAATTCTATATTGCACAGGGAGCCAGTGTAAAGAGGCCAAAACAGGGGTAATATGTTAACTTTCCCTGGTTTTAGTCTGAATTTTAGCGGTATTCTTAACAAGCTGCAAGTGGGATACCATACATTGTAGGACAATTAGTCTCTCGGCATCTGATACGGAAATAATTGGTCTAAATTTACCTATATTTCTCAAATGGTAAAAAGATACTTTAGTAACTTCCCTAACATGAGTCTCAGTGAGAGATCAGGATCAAAGATGACCCCCAAACTCTTAATTTCTAGTTTAAGTTTTGATGGGAGACTGCAAGGGTCGAGTTCATGTAATCCCACATTTCCTTTTAGTTGGTTTCATGAGCTCACTAGCATAACCTCTGTTTTATCTGAATTCAACATTAGAACATTCTGTGACATCCAATGCTTGATGTCTGTAAGGCAAGTAGCTAATAACACCCAGGCAGAAGAAATTCCTGGCTTTAGGGACAAATATAGCTGGGTATCATCAGCACAGCAATGGAAGTTCACTCCCTGTCTGCAGATAATGTCACCTAACGGTAGCATATATAATGAAAACAACAAGGGACCTTGAATGGAGCCCTGCGGCACACCACAGACAACTTCCGATAATGCCAATTTTACCTCCCTGTGGCAAAGTGGTTAATAGTGTACAGGTGCAGGTGATTAAAGAACAGACAGACAATTGTAATCCAGGTAAAGGTTTGTTTTTTTTGTTTTTGTCCAGTGCCTGACAGCAAAACAAACAGGAAATAATAATGAAGGTAATGGTATTACTTACATTTATAATCCCCCAAACTGGTCGCGAAATAATAGTCCCATTCTTGTATCCCCACATTAAACACAAAACACATACACAGGTCTGGTTAGTGCGTGAATTAGTGACTGTGGTGCAACACAGTTTTACAGTGGTACAAGTGAAGTGCTGTTCCGGGTTTGTGCTGGCCTCTGGTGACAGCTCCGGAACGTGTTACACTCAACAATTGACAGTACAAACAAATACTCACAATTATTTCACCAACAGTACGGGTCTCCTTCCAGGTCAATGACACAACCAAAATGAAGGAACAGATAACATTGCTTCGACCCCTATTTATACCGTCACTCATGACCCCTTGGTAAACGATTGCAGCTGCTTTTATGATCTGCAGCTGCCACATCATTCCCCTCCGGTTCAATGAGTTAGTGTACCAAGATCCATCTCTTTTCACGTGACCGACTTCCTTTTAACCCTCGGAACGAAGTGTCAGGCCAAGTAGTCCAGAGTACTCTGTTCCGTTACTTAGCACCCTCACAGGTCGAGAGGAGATTTACCACCAAGAATCATTGTCTTTCTGTCACGCTCCCAAAAAAGAGACGAACTGAAACCTATCAGAAAGATAAGATTTGAACCAGTATAGGACAAGGACAGACAGTCTCACTGTGCTTTCAAGACGATTCAGTAGGATGGAATGGTCTACAGCATCAAAGGCAGCACTTAGATCTGTTATGTTAACGTGGATGAGGGCTTTAATTTAGTTAATTTAAGTTATTAATGTTATTTTATTTATTACTGATTTGTTGGGTTACCTTTTATTTAGTCTCAGTGTTTTCTTAATTTCTATGAATTTTCCTTATTACTTATTTTGTCTGAAAACTTAATTTTCCTAAATATCTTTTTACTATGGTCCCATTAGCCCTTCCAGGACCTTTGAAGGGCCAGGGAGTCTGGATCATGGTTTGTCAATAAGTCTTCCTTGAAGTAAAGGTATTCAGGCTTACTGTTACACTGGTGTTGCTTAGTTCTGGAATAAATTACCTTGACAAAGGAACATAAGGAACATTTTGTTGGAAGAGCAGTGTCTCTAAATTAGTCTTAACACTAGCACCGCTTATAGCGCTATTTGAACAGCTTTTGCAATTCAAATTTAAATATCTCCGCATATGAGAATATCTTGTGCATGTCCGTTCTTAAGTGTTACTAAATATTTGAATTAAATACCCATAAGGTGTTTCAGCTGCAGAATCGTAAAAATGAATAAGTTATAAGCACTTGCTTCTTCAACCGCCAGACCCGCAGTTTATGCAGCATATTGAAATCAATACAATATAGCCGACAATTTAGTCTGGGCTTTGTAATAAAATAAAAGTCATTGTGAAATAACATATTATAATCCTGCTGAGTGCTTGAAACACTGATGAAAGTCATTCTACACACCATATATTATTATTATTTACACTACATTTCTCAGGCAGAACGACTGTGCCACCCTGAGTGTGACGGTGCACATTTTTTTTAAAAAGTGCGTATTCTAAGCTCTCTGCACAAATCAGTGACCATCATGTGATTCTTGAAATGTATTTTGTTTACGTCTGTAAGTCGCCCTGGATAAGGGTGTCTGCTAAGAAATATATAATGATAATAATAATAATAATAAACGAAAGCTAGAGACTGTTGCATTTTACAACACAACGAAGTACAGTGTGGATATAATGGATCAAATGGCACGGCTGTATTCTGCTGTATTCAAAGGTGGTACTCGCAGGTGGTCTGTGGCTGTTTTTTTTATAATGTTTTGGATCTGGCATCCATCAATGCTTTGGTTTTGTACAAGGAGTGCACCAGCAACACAATCACTCGGAGGGACTTCATTTTGCAGCTAACCCTGAGCTACGGCAGAAACATTTTGATAAGAGACACGAAGCCGGCTGGTAAATGCCCCTCAACCTTCAGCCAGCGCGCCCACTGGCACACAGAATAAAAGACATGCCAGGTTGCTAAATGCAATAAAAACATAACTTTTGATGTCTGTGTCTGTTGTGAAAAGGCAAGTCCGTGCAAAATGCACTGATACAGTTGAAAAGCGTGTTTTCTGCATAGATTGTACTTAGAAAGCTGTAATAGAACTCTGAACAGACAGACAGAGCCTTTGAACTGTTTCACTCAAAGCACTTTCACATTGCATAAGTTATGTTATATTTTTGTTTTATGCTATTTTTATAACCAGTTATTTATGTTTTATAATTTATCCTGGGATAATGGTTTCAATTGACTTAACATAACACATTTCTATTTTTTTTCCACTGTTGTTAATGAACCACTGTAGATTTTTCATTTAGTTTAAATTTGTTGGACCACAGGGTTTTTGAAAATGAGAGATCTGAGTTTCTCCCAGAAGACTTTCTGAGCAGTTGTTTCTCCTCCCGGCCAGTCGAGGCAGGATTTCTTACACATTTCCCTGCGGAGCTTCTGGTGCTGGGACAACCTTTCAACAGGGATCTTCTCCAAGAATACGAAAACCAAAACATCTCTGTTCTCTGAGAAGAGCTGCATGTGTGCCAGGCTCATTTCCAGCTTGCACCACTCACTCTTCAGGAAGTTCGTGGATATCACGCAGATGGTCCTCCTGCTTCTCTGAATGCTGCTCTCCACGTTGTCCAGGATGTTGCCTCCCAGGTCCCAGTCTCTGTCCGACACACACAGCTTCACGTTCGGAAGACCGGCGTTGTTCTCTAGGTTAGGAATCAACTCATGGATTACCCATTCAAAATCCCTCTCGCAGTAGGCAACAAAAGCATCATACTTAAACCTGGGGTTGTTCTCCCAGACTTCTGTGTCTTTCCTCTTGGACAACAGCAGGTACCACTGATAGTAGATCTTCCAACGGTACACATAAAGCAGGACAACCACAGTCGACAAGACAGTCATTCCGAGGATGACTATGAGAATATACCATACATATTCAGGAATGCATATGGGATTAAAATCCTTCAAATGCTTGCCACGAAGCTGTACAGGGGCGGCACATGAAATCCTCTGCATTGGTTGTGTTTCCCAGGGACTTCACCCAGAAAGAAACCCAGGCCAGGCTGCAGTCAAGTGAAATAGTTCCGCTGAGGTTCAATGAAAGAGTGGGACGGGAAGAGTCTGAAGATGCCTTCGGGCAGAGTCTGGAGGCGGTTGAGACTGAGGTCGATGTGGAGCAACTTCCCATTGTATTTGAACAGCTCTGCTGGGAGGGTCTGCAGCATGTTTCTTCTTAAATTAAGAACCTGCAGGTTGGTCAGGAGTCCAGGACACCAGATGGCATCTGGTCCAGCGAACACCCTCTAGGGTCAAGGACTCAAGGGCATGCAGTTTCATCAAAGCATTCGGGTGAACGGTTTTTATTGAGGACTCTTTCACCAGAAGCTCTCTCAGGTTCTGCAGATCAGAAAAGGCAGAGTCATCTATCAGGTTTATGGATGAGGAAAATATTTCCAAGGTATTCAGGGGGCACTGGCCAACGTCCTCAAACATGGGCTTCCTCATTGTCTCAAAATCTATTCTGTACAGACCCAGAGTATCCAGCTGGCTATTTTTAGATCAAAGAATATAGTCTTCATGTCTTGTGTTTGGATTTTGCCGATTCTCAGAGACTTCAGCTTATAAAGTGGGTAGAAGGCCTGGGATCCCACCATTAGCACAGAGTGGTGCTGCTGAAGAGTCAGGTGCTCCAGAGTGTGCATGTAAGTGAATGTGTTCCCTTCTACCCGTGCAGCCAGCCATAGGACAGGTCCAGGGGAAACAATACTCTTAAACCTCGGAAATGTCCAGGTGTTTATTTTCAATATATGGTTTCCCATCAGCATCATGTTCTTTGTCTCTGAAGGGATGGCATTCGGCACCTGTAAGGAGAATGTGAATCTTAATGAGCTACTCCTTTTAAATTTAGCTTTTTTTCCTCCAGAGAAGGTATATTCTCCGTGACTAATGAAGCCGTTTCCAAATTAACCTGCTTATTAAATGGATGATTTATACCATATACATTTTCTGTATTTCATTTCCTCCTCTTTTAACTGCAGAAGAAGCCATGCTTGTTTGGAAACTGGAGTACACAAACAAGCATGGATTCTAACCAGTAGTTTTGACATCAAGACACAGCAGCTAGATACCTTACATTGTTATCTGAGAAGCTGAATGTATACAGGTAAGTGTGGGAAACAGTTAAAACAGAGAGCTGCAGCTTGAACTATGGATTCTGTAGTGATGCAAGAACACACTGCTTGCATGCAGCTTGTATTTATATTTATAAACAGATTTATACAGATTCTATATACAGAGCTAGCATAAAGTTGTTTGGCTTGGAGTATATCCACATCTCTTTTTACTTAAAAATCTAGTGCTCAGTTATTTTACCCCCAATTTACTCCCCAGATGTCCAATTACGTCCCCTCACTGCAGCAATTTCCCACAACAGCTCAGGAGGACTTTCACCCAGGAACTTGAGAGCAGATGTCAGTGAGCTATCTGCCTCTGGAGAACAAAGACCAGCCCTGCATGTGTCCGCTAGAGCTGAACCAGTAGGGGGCTACTGTAGCATGGTGAGGAGAAACAGTCCCTGCTGGTTTTTTGGCTGGCCCGCAAGAGCACCACAGCCAGTTTTTGAATCCTCAGCAAAGACAGCAAACTTCACATAGCCAGGGCGAACCTGAACTCTCCTGACTGAATGACCCACCCTGTACACTACACGACTGTGCCTTTACCAGGTGAGCACTATATCCACACATCCTTTGGCTGATCTAGTTAACATAGAGTGCTGAAATGTTTGTACTGGCACAGAACAAGCCATTTGGATACAATGTAAAAAAAAATGCCAATATTTTTCACTGGTGAAGTACATATGTACTGTGTATGGTTATTGACAATGCTGTGTGCTTCAAACTACAGCTCATTCATTTAGCATTGTATTTACTTACTAATCCAAACACCAGAAGTGCAAACTGACTAATAATCAAAACCATGCTATTTAATGAAATGCATCACAGTAGCTGCTGTAGAAACCAAAGTCCAATATTATGTAAAGGATAAACATCGATAAGTGTTGATTTGAGTGCTGTTGGGCATTATCTTCTTACCGATTCAACAATTCCAGTTGTATATACACTTAAAACATTTCTTCCTAATTGATACTAGTCCGATAATGAGATTCAATTGATTGTTAATTTGGTAATTGGATTTGGTTTTTGCTCTTTTGTTACGTTTTAGTTCAAACAATTAAAATGTTTGTCTCTCAATTTGTGGGAATGTTGTCATAAGTTCTTCTGAGTTTGTACATGATAGGATCTCTACTCCGCCAAATCATAACAGGGTTCTTCCAGATGGTTCAGATTTACGAGGATCTGTTTTTTCATTTGCTGCTCATTATATGGATAATTAATTGTACCCCACAGCTGGATGTTACAGTGTGTATCCAGACTACCAAACAGTCCCATCTCTGTAGTCCTTAGAAAGATCTTACCTTCTCAAGCCTGGCATCTTCACAGTTGATTGTCTGACTATTTTGGAAGTAAAAGCAGATGTCCTCACGATTTTCAGTTATGTTTAAACCGATGCAGTCGAACAAGTTGGCATTATCTGGACAGAGGGTCTCATTGATGTAATAAATTACAGTATCATTGAGGCTTGGAGGAGTCAGTCATTTGAAAAGCAGTGCTGGTTAGAAATATTGTGGTTGGATAAATGATGGGCCCAGCAGATCCAGTGGGATTGGTAGTGGTTTCAGTTGTTGTGGGAGGTGCAGTTGTAGTGTAGAAGTATTTTTGTCCAATGTTCTTCCTTGCGTTTCTTTCTCTGCTTGCCAAGACCCATGTCCTTCCTCTGATGCCCTGCAAGGATGTTAACCAGCTTGCCCTCTTGTACTATATGCAACTGCTTGGGAGAAGCAGTTCTGAAAGAGGTTATGTTCAGTGATGTGGTGTCAACTTTCAACTGGAGACTACGGCTTTCAAGGGTAACAGGGGCCATCAGATAGGCAGCAGAGGACATAATCCAAAACAGAAGCATTGTGCTGCTTTCACCTGAAATAAACAAGATTTCCTTAAAGTGGTTTACCCATCATTTCATGAATGTACCCATTGTGCACTTCCATTAGCTACAGTATATTGGTCTCATACATGCAGTTTTTCAAACACAATTTTCAAATGTGTTTACTTTTTAAAGCCCTGTATCTGGTACTAGCCGAGGTTAAATATATATAAGTTTGTAAGCCATGCTTTCAGGTATTCTTGCACTTCCTAGATAATTTCACCTAAGACAATGAGATTCAATGCCTCTTTTCCTGTCATAAACTTACTTTAACCTGTGGTTCCCTGTGTATTGATATACAGTGTAATATGGCTTTAGCTAGTCTGTGCCCCAAGTGGATGTAATGAATACCCTTTGTTCTGTGTGGTATTTCTTACAGTGGTACTGTGGTAGGCACACCAGCAGGTATTATTCAGTTACTTCGGGGGGTCAATGTGCGGACATTTTGACCAGACCGCCAACTCATATGTAATCTGTGTTTACTTGTATTCACAAGTAGATATATGAGAGTGTGACACGCGAGGGGTACAGCAGGTGTCACTGTGATAATAAGCAGCAGACACTCAGTGAACGCTATGAATAAGGTGACTAGACGTCCCGTTTTGGACGGGACAGTCCCACTTTTTGGAACACTGGTCCCAGTGTCCCCAGAACCTTTCTTGGGACACTCATTTCGTCCCTTTTTTTTCCCAGAGCACTGTCGTGCTGGTAACAGAATGTTGTATTTGCATGCAGGCTGCTGTGTTTCTACCATATGTAACTTATTACAGTAACGGCACTTATGTGACTAAAGAAGGTTAAACGACCAGTAGCATTAAAAAGTGGCTGTACAACACTGTGCAAATCTGGAGAATTACTGAACAGTCAACGTTCATATGTGCAACCAATCACAAAGAATTGCAGGCGGGTTTATCCACTGACTGCTGCTAAAACGAACTGGTGACTATCCTCGCCTGAATCATCGCTCTCGCTGCGTGAAGAGTTTAGACTACTGTAGTCTAACAGTAACGGCTCATATAGGTACCATTGTATTGTGTAGGAATTATTCTCTTCATCCATGATATTTGTATATCTGCATGCAAACGTCTTGCTTCGGTGTAGCTATAGGCGACAATTGCAGAAATCAACTCTGTCATGTGACATTACCGTGCCATGTTTACAACGCGGTGCACTGAAGCTTGTCATGGTTTGAACACTTTGTGCATCAAAATAGTCCATCATAACAATAAGCAGGGCTGTAAAACATGACAAAAGTATTTGGAAACATATTTTCTAATGAGTAAGTCTATATTCGCTTTCAGTTCACCACAGATACCCTCTAAGAAATGTATGTTCGTGAATAATACAAAATAATTTATGAACTAGTGTGACAGAGAGTGAATTAATCCGAGTCAACAATCTCCCTCCTGACCTGTGAGGGCATGGTATAACATGAACAGTGTGCCCCGGACTGGAATGTTTGACAGTTCATTCAAGGGTCAGTTGGAAGTCGGCCATCCAGGAAGGGGGCGGAGCCACAGTATGAGAAGTTATCGCTTTAATGCGGTAGGCGATGCGTCAGTCATGGATTGGAGGATAAGTGATTGCACTCGCTACCGAAGGGGGCGGGACTGAAGGTATATCAGGGGATGTGGCCGAGCAATCTGTTCCTTTTTGTTGTGGTTATGGACGGACCTGTAAAAAGGAGTACAGATATAAAATAACCGTGGAGTGTTTTGTGTGTTGTTGGTTTTGTTGTTCTAACTGTCATTGTTTGTCATTGTTAGATGGCTAACACTAGCCGGGAGCTGTTGCTAAAGGCCAGCACCGAACCTGGGCTACACTGCACCACTGTGTCTGGTGTTGTACAGCACCATCTGCACAAAGAGCACGCACTGTTTGGATAAGTGATCGTGTCTGTGTTTGTGTTATTATTACTGCATTATTATTTTTTTTGGGACTGAACCCCGTGGTTTAACTGAGCGATACACATTGGTTTGTAGAGCCAGGTATTATTATTTACCTGCAAATAAAGAGCTGTTTAACAGTGAACTGTGTTGTTTCCAGTCATTCCTGTGCACTGCATCACCTCTACACCTGCGCACTGCAAACCACTTTGCCACAATTAGTTATTTCCACATTTGTGAAATTCATACTGTAAAAATATTTTACAAGTTTACATGTTATGTTGTTTTTAGCAATAATGAAATACAATAATTTCAGGTCTCCTGGTGCCAATTTAATTTGTTTAAAAATATTTACATTGATAGTTGAGTACTGTATATGATACAAATAGTTTAAAACAATAACAAAAAAAAGAACTATGTCCTCATTTCATTTTACCTTTCTTTAAAAAAATATGTAAATACAGTGCCTTAGAGGCAGGATAGATCACTTTTTAATTTGGTGAAGTATATTATCCTGCAAAGTTTAATAAAAAATAGACACAATGGAGTACTCATATTTAAGATGAATGCTAGCTGTTGCATAGGTGTGATAGCTCTATAAGGTATTTTACTTTATCAAAACTATTAGTTTAAAAGAAGAAAAACAACACATTCATAAAAACTAGGGGTGAGCATCGATATGAAAATTGTATATCGATATCGTGCACGTATTTCAATATCGATATCGATAATATTGAAGTCTTCCAAAACACATAAAAATATAATAACACAAAAGCAAAATGAAACATATATACATATCGTTAACAGATATTTACATAAGAAAACAATAACTTACTTTAACTTTGTGGTGCTTTACTATATCCATGGAGAAAACAAGGTCTAGTTATATTGTTTTTTACTATTCCATGCCATCATCAGCCACCTCAAAACCTAAATATTTCTATACTTCACTGCGCAGGCCAGCCAATCCAGAAGTAATTTAATCTTCTCTTTGTATAAATGCGACACATCTAAATGTATTAAGTACGGTGTCATGCTGAATGATGCATTACTTTGATATGTGTTTTCATGTTTTAAAAAATACATCTAATTTATAATACTGAAAGTTCACATTTTAAAAATACATTAATAGCAGTGTAAGTAATCGCATGAAAAATATGCAATGAACCACACACTGACGCATGCGCATGTCTCACAATAATCCCAATAGTGCTTAATGCAGCATGCAAATAGCATTCGGTACCTTTGAAAGCACGTTCTGAAAGGAAGAAGAAAAAATATATATATATATATATATATAAATTATTTAACCGATTTTCCTGTTTATTATGTTTTTTGTGTTGTTTGTTTTTTTCTTAATTAGTTGACGCATTGCACTTTCTGCACTTTCTGAAAACAGGATATAGTTTCTGGCTGGTGAGAGGAAACAGGTGAAGAGCACATGAGAGAGGGTACACAGGTTGTGGATTTGTTGTTTCTCTTGTTTGATAGTTATAGAATGTTTGAAATACATTTTTAATCGGGTTCTTAGAAAAGGAAACTGCCAATCAATGGAATAAAATGGTTAAATAATACTTTGTGTGTGATGTTTGCCTACGAGTCTAACAATGATTGGTATGTATAGGGTTTGTTGTATCTTAATATAAAATAAACTTGATTATACTGCGTTTGTATTTTTAGCAGTATTAGCAGTAAAAAATAAATCTGCAAGCATACATGATTTTTTTAATCCAACGATATCACGATATGGAAATTATTATTGATATCCAACGATATCGATCATCATATCGAAATAAGCGATATTGGTGCCCACCCCTAATAAAAACATACCCTATGTTTGTCCTTCAGCAAAAGAGGCTAATGGCAGGGGCTCGAATTACTGGGGATCCCTTTAAGTTTCCCTAAATAGTTTTATTTCCGAATTTCCTTTTTGACATGTTTTATGGCGACAGGTATCACTTAAAACAGAAAGGAACCTGTTAAAAACGTGTTAATTGTATAATGACATTTCTGCCTTGTCTGCAGATTTTCAGTACCAATCAACGATAATGAGAAAGCGACTCCTGACAATCTGAAAACTTCTCTGCATATTTTACACAGGCTAATGCTTATGCTTATATTAAGGAAAATTAAAAAGTATTTCTTTCATAAGTAAAGACGTAACAACATTTCATTTGATCAGAAAAGGAATACGATTGAATCTTATTACACCTGGATCCATGTCTCAGTCTATACTGTTGACTCAAAAAATAAACTCCAGCAGAGATCAGCAAAGAAATTAGCCTTGGTAAGTCGTTATCTATTATTTAGATTGTCAGAAGACGCTTTCTCATGATAATTGATTGGTACCTGAAAAATGGAATAGGCAGGAAATTATATCATGCAATTAACACATTTTTAACAGGTTCCTTTTTGTTTAAGCGATGCCCGGCCAGCTTACATAATGTTAAAGTGGAAATTTGGAAATACAACTATTCAGAGGAACTTAAAGGGTTTGCCTCGTGGTTTTACTATTTACCAGACTTAATAACTACTTCAAAAGGAAATTCCTGTTTCTGCAATCAGGGCAGCTTCTAAACAAAACTCAAAACAGCTGATTAGTGGGCTTCATTTATTGCGCACAGTCAAAAGAGGATATTTAACACATTTCATCACCTTTTAACACTAGAAGCCCTTGGCGGTCATTTTGGCGTTTTTGGTTTTAAATGTAATTTTCTCCAGTCGTGTACCTTTCTGTCTGTATGTATTAAATATTCTCACAAAGCATGAAAACGGGAGTGCAGAAATAAAGGAGATATATTACATTATACCTAAAAGCCCCGGGAGCAGTCACACTGACGGCTAAACATAAAACAATTGTATTTATTATACAGACCGGTATTGTACTTTATTATTTTATTTACCAGTCTGCAATGTGTTTAGCTGTAATTAGATTAGTCTCTGCTCTCTGCCTGAATGAATGACTAACAGTCTATTGTTTTTCAATCAGCCTTTTGAAAGGCTGGCGCCTGCTTGCCAGCTGCGCTGCTTTGGTCAGTCGATTAGCATCAGGACTAGTGAAAATAAATACCAGAGACCGTGGAGTTTTACAAAGCAACAAAATATGAAATTGATGTTTGGATCAGATGGCACAGAAGTATT
>JAHFZB010001005.1:0-18570 GCA_036884735.1 Huso huso
TCTTTTTCATGGCTTTTCAAGCTTGTCTCTCAGTGTGTATCTCAAAAATTGTACCTCTCAGTGTATCTCAGTGTGTCTCGGTGTGTATCTCAGTGTACCTCTCAGTGTCTCAGTGTGTATCCCAGTGTCTCCAGGTCTCAGTGTGTCTCGTGTGTGTATCTCTCAGTGTGTATCCAGTGTCTCAGTGTGTCTCTCAGTGTGTGTCTCAGTGTGTCTCAGTGTGTCTCTCAGTGTATCCTCAGTGTCTCTCAGTGTGTATCTCAGTGGGTCTCTCAGGTGTGTCTCAGTGGGTCTCTCAGTGGTATCTCAGTGTGTCCCAGGTGTGTCCCCAGTATTGTCTCTCAGTGTGTCTCAGTGTGTCCTCAGGTGTATCTCTCAGTGTGTCTCTCAGTGTGTGTGTCTCAGTGTCCTCAGTGTATTGTATCTCAGTGTCTCTGTCAGTGTGTCTCCTCAGTGTGTCCCAGTGTGTCCCAGTGTGTCTCCAGTGTGTCTCAGTGTGTCTCTCAGTGTATCCCAGGTCTGTGTGTGTCTCCTCAGTGTGTCTCCAGTGTGTCTCTCAGTGGTCCTATGTGTCTCCCAGTGGGTCTCATGGGTCTCTCAGTGTGTCTCAGTGTATCCCAGCACCCTCCCAGTGTATCTCTCAGTGTGTGCATCCCAGTGCACCCCAGTGTCCCCAGTGTGTATCTCAGTGTGTGTCTGTGTATCTCAGTGTATCTCAGTGTCTCCCAGTGTGTCAGTGTGTCTCTCAGTGTGTGTGTATCTCAGTGTCTCAGTGTGTCTCTCAGTGTGACTCTCAGTGTGTCTCTCAGTGTGTGTATGTCCCAGTGGGTCTCTCAGTGGGTCTCAGTGTGTCTCCCAGTGTGTGTCTGTGTGTGTCTCAGTGTCTCCAGTGTCTCCCAGTGTGTGTCTGTCTGTGTGTATCTCAGTGTGTGTATCAGTGTCTCAGTGTGTCTCTCAGTGTGACTCTCAATGTGTCTCCCAGTGTGTGTATCTCAGTGTCTCAGTGTGTCTCTCAGTGTGTGTCCAAAGTGTGTATCCTGTGTGTGTGTCTCAGTGTGTGTCTGTGTGTCTCTCAGTGTGTCTGTCCCAGTGTATGTCTCAGTGTGTCCCCCAGTGTGACTCAGTCAATTGTGTGTGTGTGTATCTCAGTGTGTCTCCAGTGTGTCTCTCAGTGTGTGTCAGTGTGTCTCTCAGTGCATCTCAGTGTGTCTCAATTAGGTCTGTGTGTCTCAGTGTGTCTCTCAGTGTACATCTCAGTGTGTCTCTCAGTGTGTCTCCGGTGTGTGTGTCTCTCAGTGTATCTCAGTGTGTCTCAGTGTGTCTCAATGTGTGTATCTCAGTGTATCAATCTGTGTATCAGTGTGTTTCTGTGTGTGATCTCAGTGTCTCTCAGTGTGTCTCAGTGTCTCAATCAGTGTGTCTCCAGTGTGTATCAGTGTGCCTCAGTGTGTCTCAATGTGTCTCAATCATGTATCAGTGTCTCAGTGTTCTCAGTAGTCTGTGTGTATCTCAGTGTGTCTCAGTGTGTGTATCAGTGTGTATCAATTGTATCCCAGTGTCTCCAGTGTGTCTCTCAGTGTATCTCAGTGTGCCTCAGTGTGCTCTCAGTGTCTCTCTGCGTGTCTCCTCAGTGTGCATCTCAGTGTGTCTCAGTGTGTCTCCAGTGTGTCTCTCAGTAATTGTGTCCTAGTGTCTCAATGTGTCTCTCAGTGTGTCTCATCAGTGTGTCAGCATCCTCAGTGTGTAATAGTGTGTATCCCAGTGTGTCCTCAATGTGCATCAGTGTGTCTCTCAGTGTGTCCCCCTCATGTGTGTCTCTCAGTGTGTCTCTCAGTGTGTATCTCAGTGTGTCTCAAGTGTGTCTATCAGTGTGTCAGTGCCCCAGTGTGTCAGTGTCTCAGTGTGTATCTCAGTGTGTGTATGTCAGTGTCTGTGTGTATCTCAGTGTGTCCTCAGTGTGTATCTCAGTGTCTCTCCCTCTCAGTGTGTCTCCCAGTGTGTGTATCCCAGTGTATCCAGTGTCTCTAGTGTGTCTCTGTGTCCAGTGGGTCTCAGTGGGTCTCTCAGTGTGTGTCTCCCAGTGTGTGTGTCAGTGTGTCTCCCAGTGTGTGTGTGTCTCAGTGTGTGTGTATCTCAGTGTGTGTATCTCAGTGTCTCTCAGTGTGTCTCTCAGTGTGACTCTCAGTGTGTCTCTCAGTGTGTGTATCTCAGTGTATCTCAGTGTGTCTCTCAGTGTGTGTCTGTGTGTGTATCTCAGTGTATCTCAGTGTGTCTCTCAGTGTGTGTCTGTGTGTCTCTCAGTGTGTGTATCTCAGTGTCTCTCAGTGTGTCTCTCAGTGTGACTCTCAGTGTGTCTCTCAGTGTGTGTATCTCAGTGTATCTCAGTGTGTCTCTCAGTGTGTGTCTGTGTGTGTATCTCAGTGTATCTCAGTGTGTCTCTCAGTGTGTGTCTGTGTGTGTATCTCAGTGTCTCTCAGTGTGTCTCTCCAGTGTGTCCCCAGTGTGTCCAGTGTATCTCAGTGTGTCTGTGTGTCTGTGTGGTGTCTCAGTGTATCTCAGTGTGTCTCTCAGTGTGTCTGTGTGTCCCCAGTGTGTCTCCTCAGTGTGTCCCTCAGTGTGTGTCCCAGTGTATCCTCAGTGTGTCTATCTCATGTGTGTGTCCAGTGTGTGTGTATCCAGTGTGTGTATCTCAGTGTGTCCTCAGTGTGTCAGTGTGTGTCTGTGTGTGTATCCCAGTGTATCTCAGTGTGTGTCTCGTGTGTGTGTCTGTGTGTCTCAGTGTGTCCCCTCAGTGTGTCTGTGTGTATCCAGTGGTGTCTCTCAGTGTGTCCTCAGCGTGTCCCCCAGTGTATCTCTCAGTGTGTCTCTCCCCCAGCCGTGTCCCCCAGTGTGTCTCAGTGCGTGTCCCCAGTGCATCTCAGTGTGTCTCTCAGTGTGTCTCTCGGTGTGTGTCTCTCAGTGTGTGTGTCTCAGTGTGTCTCTCAGTGTGTCTCAATGTGTCTCAATCTGTGTATCAGTGTGTTTCTCAGTATCTCAGTGTGTATCTCAGTGTGTATCTCAGTGTGTCTCAATGTGTGTGTATCAGTGTGTATCAGTGTGCCTCAGTGTGTCTCTCAGTGTCTCAATCTGTGTATCAGTGTGTTTCTCAGTATCTCAGTGTGTATCTCAGTGTGTCTCAATGTGTGTGTATCAGTGTGTATCAGTGTGCCTCAGTGTGTCTCTCAGTGTCTCAGTGTGTATCTCAGTGTGCCTCAGTGTGTATCTCAGTGTCTCAGTGTGTATCTCAGTGTGCCTCAGTGTGTATCTCAGTGTATCTCAGTGTGTCTCTCAGTGTCTCAGCAGGTATCCCAGTGCCCCAGTGTGTACCCCAGTGTATGTGTGTATTGTCTCTCCAGTGCATCAGTGTGTGTATCCCAGTGTGTGTATCCCGTGTGTATCCCAGTGTGTCCCAGTGTGTATCCCAGTGTGTATCAGTGTGCCCCAGTGTGCATCCCAGTGTCTCCCAGTGTGTATCCTCAGTGTGTCCAAGTGTGTCTCTCCAGTGTGCCCCAGTGTGCATCTCAGTGTGTCCTCAGTGTGCAATCAGTGTGCCTCAGTGTGTATCTCAGTGTGTCTCTCAGTGTGTCTCTCAGTGTGTCAGTGTGCCTCAGTGTGCATCTCAGTGTGTGTCTCTCAGTGTGTATCTCAGTGTGTATCTCAGTGTGTCTCAATGTGTGTGTATCAGTGTGTATCAGTGTGTCTCTCAGTGTGCTGAACTCAGATTGGGATGCTGTCTCTCTCACCTTGCTGCTCCCCCATCTGGTCTCCTCCGGTACTGACAGCCTCTCCTCATAGAGAGAGCAGCACAGCTCACTGCAGGGGCCGTCACACAGGAGAGACAGCGGACTCTGAAACACAGGAGAAAGACAGCGGACTCTGAAACACAGGAGAGACAGCGGACTCTGAAACACAGGAGAGACAGCGGACTCTGAAACACAGGGAGAGACAGCGGACTCTGACACACAGGAGAGACAGCGACTCTGGAAACACACAGAGAGACAGCCGTGGACTCTGAAACACAGGAGAGAGTGACTCTGGTGTTCACAGGGAGAGACAGCGGACTCCCTGAAACACACAGGAGAGAGTTGACTCTGAAACACAGGAGAGAGAGCGGACTCTGAAACACAGGAGAGACAGCGGACTCTGAAACACAGGAGAGACAGCGGACTCTGAAACACAGGAGAGAGAGCGGACTCTGAAACACAGGAGAGACAGCGGACTCTGAAACACAGGGAGAGACAGCGGACTCTGAAACACAGGAGAGACAGCGGACTCTGAAATACAGGGAGAGACAGTGGACTCAAACACAGGGAGAGGGTCACGTGACCACAGGGGACACAGGATTCTTACTTCTGTTACTATGGCAAAGTGTGAAAGTATGTGTCCCTCAGTGTGTGTGTGTGTGTGCGTGTCTCAGTGTGTGTCTCTTAGTGTATGTGTCTCTCTGTGTCCCTCAGTGTGTCTCAGTGTATATCTCAGTATGTCTCTCAGTGTATATCTCAGTGTGTCTTCAGTGTATATCTCAGTATGTCTCTCAGTGTATATCTCAGTGTGTCTCCAGTGTATATCTCAGTATGTCTCTCAGTGTATATCCCAGTGTGTCAGTGTAGATCCCAGTGTATCCCAGTGTATCTCAGTGTAACTCAGTGTATCTCTCAGTGTATCTCCAGTGTATCTCCCAGTGTCTCAGTGTATCTCTCCCAGTGTCTCAGTGCATCTCCCAGTGTGTATCTCAGTGTATCTCCCAGTGTATCTCTGCATCTCCCAGTGTGTATCCTCCCTCCCAGTGTATCTCTCAGTGATGTCCCAGTGTATCTCAGTGTATCTCAGTGTATCTCTCAGTGTATCCTCAGTGCATCTCCAGTGTGTATCTCAGTGCATATCCTCAGTGTATCTCAGTGTATCTCTCAGTGTGTATCTCAGTGCATCTCCCCAGTGTATCCTCAAAGTGTATCTCCCAGTGTATCTCAGTGTATCCCCCAGTGTATCTCAGTGTGTATCTCCCAGTGTGTATCCCCAGTGTATCTCTAACCCAGTGTAACTCAGTGTATCTCAGTGTATCTCTCACAGTGTATCTCTCCCCAGTGTGTCTCTCAGTGTATCCCAGTTATCTCAGTGTATCTCAGTGTATCCCTCAGTGTATCTCCAGTGTGTATCTCCAGTGTATCTCAGTGTATCTCAGTGTATCTCTCCAGTGTGTATCTCAGTGTATCTCCCAGTGTATCTCAGTGTATCTCTCAGTGTGTATCCCCAGTGTACCTGTGTCTCCCAGTGTATCTCAGTGTGTCTCAGTGTATCTCTCAGTGTCCTCAGTGTATCTCAGTGTATCCAGTGTCTCAGTGTATCTCTCAGTGTATCTCAGTGTATCCTCTCAGTGTACCCTCCCAGTGTATCTCAGTGTATCTCTCAGTGTGCACCCTCCCAGTGTATCCCAGTGCATCTCTCTCAGTGTACCCCTCAGTGTATCTCAGTGTATCCTCCTCAGTGTATCCAGTCTATGAAGTGTAACCCTCTCTGTGTATCCCAGTCTTATCTCTCTCAGTGTCTCTCAGTGTGTCTCTCAGTGTATCTCTCAGTGTGTCTCAGTGTGTCTCAGTGTGTTGTGTCTCTCAGTGCATCTCCCAAAGTGTATCTCGGTGTATCTCTCAGTGTATCTCAGTGTATCAGCTCAGTGTACTCCCCAGTGTATCTCCTAGTAGTGTGGAGTAGTGGTTAGGCTCTGTTTCTTGACCTGGAGAGGGTCGTGGGTTCAATCCCCCAGTAGGGGACACTGCTGCTGTACCCCCTGAGCAAGGGTAATTTTACCTGGATTGCTCCAGTAAAAAACCCAACTGTATAAATGGGTAATTGTATGTAAAAAATACCGTGATATCTTGTAACAATTGTAAGTCGCCCTGGATAAGGGCGTCTGCTAAGAAATAAATAATAAAAATAATAATCTCTCAGTGTATCTCTCAGTGTACCTCTCAGTGTATCTCTCAGTGTATCTCTCAGTACTCACACAGTCCAGGCAGCTCTGTTTTGCTCCCTCTCCGCTCTCAGCAGTTTCCAGCTCACCGTCACATGCCCCGAGCTCCTCGATGACTTTCGCTGGGTCGTTCTTACCCAGCATGCACTCTGTGTGCTGCAGCTGCAACGCGTCCGACTGACGCGGGGCCTGAGAGAGAGAGACCGAGAGAGAGAGAGGGGAGAGGGGGGGAGGGGAGCGTAGAGATCAACCAGACTACACTGAGGAACATGAGAAAGACTTCTAGTGGAAAAGTTTTGCCATTGAATTTACACTGAAGACGCCGAGAGAGACTCTAGTGGAAACGCCTGCCATTGAATTTACACTGAAGACGCTGAGAAAGACTTCTAGGAAACGTTTGCCATTGAATTTACACTGAAGAGGTTGAGAGACTTTAGTGGAACGCTTTTGCCATTGAATTTACACTGAAGATGCTGGAGAAAGACTTCTAGTGGAAACGTTGCCATTGAATTTACACTGAAGACGCTGAGAAAGACTTCTAGTGGAAACGCTTGCCATTGAATTTACACTGAAGACGCTGGAGAGACTTCTAGTGGAAACGCTTTGCCATTGAATTTACACTGGAAGACACTGAGAAAGACTTCTAGAGGAAACGCTTGCCATTGAATTTACACTGAAGACGCTGAGAAAGACTTCTAGAGGAAAACGTTTGCCATTGAATTTACACTTCGAAGATCGCTGGGAAAGATTTCTAGTGGAAACGTTTGGCCATTGAATTTGCACTGAAGGCTGAGAGAGACTCTAGAGGAAACGCTTTTGCCGCTCCATGCTAGGCTTCTCCCTGTACCTGGTATGTCTCTCTCTGTATCTCCCCTGCAGTTGAGTCTGGTAGGGGAGATGTTTCTCTTCCTCTCACCGCACAGTCTCTCTGCAGAGCCTGGATCTGAGCCGAAGTTTCTCAGAGTGAGTGAGGAGAGCTGGGAGAGGAGAATACAGCACAAGCAATTAGGGGTGTATAATAATAATAATAATAATAATAATAATAATGAACACGTTTTTATCGTCAGTATCCTGCAGGGTCCAGGTATATTTGTTTGCCTGCAGTGCGGGGGTGGGGGTTGCTAGGTTACCTTGTCCCGTGGCTCTCGACTGCCCATCAGCTCCCCTGCGGTCTGTTGATGGTATTGCAGAGGTCGCCTCCTGTGCTCCAGAGCCTCTCATGGTCCTGGTGCAGAATCTCCAGCAGGATCGGGATTTCCAGTGCCTCTGAGACACACACACAAGAGAGGGACACACACACACCTGTTACAGCACTGCACACACACACACACACACACACACACACACACACACACACACACACACACACACACACCAGGGCTGGGAATCAGACTCCTTGCATAGCAGTGTGATCCATTCCAGGTTTTACTGCTACCAGCTTGATCAACCCCCAGTGTGTCTAGCTAACAAGCTCAGGGGTGTCTTATTATTAAATCCTAGTGAAACCAGGACTGGATCACACTGCTGTGCAGCAGGAGTCCTGATTCCCAGCCCCTGTAGATAGAGAAGGAGGGTAGCTGATTTTATAGTGAAGAGAGCTACAGGACATTGCTGGGAACCAGGGACTGGATCACACTGCTGTGCAATGGGAGTCTGATTCCCATCTCTGCATTTGAACTGCAAATGTATTGTCCAAGACGAATAATGTACACACACACAAGAGAACAGAGAACACAGACAGACAGACACTGACACAGACAGACAGAGAGACACACACACACACACACAACAGACAGACAGACAGGTCTGCGCTCTGCAGCTCCAGTCAGTTTGTCTTTCAGGAGTCTTCCCTCCAGCAGCTGGGTGACGCTGTCACTCGGCTCAGCCCTATCAGAAGCCTCAGAGGTGGGGGGGGGCTCACCTCCTCCTCAATGAGACCAGTTTGTTCTTGAGCAGGTCCACCTGTCACACACAGAGAGCAGAAACATCCAATGAAGGCACTAGAACCCAAACTAGAGCTGGTCTGCTGGACTCAGTTTAGTTTCAATCACGCTGATGAAGGCACTAGGAGAGCCCCAAACTAGAGCTGGTCTGCTGGACTCAGTTTAGTTTCAGTCACGCTGATGAAGGCACTAGAGCCCCAAACTAGAGCTGGTCTGCTGGACTCAGTTTAGTTTCAATCACGCTTTGATGAAGGCACTGAGCCCCAAACTAGAGCTGGTCTGCTGGACTCCAGTTTAGTTTCAATCACGCCGATGAAGGCACTAGAGCCCCAAACTAGAGCTGGTCTGCTGGACTCAGTTTAGTTTCAATCACGCCTGATGAAGGCACTAGAGCCCCAAAAAGCTGGTCTGCTGGACTCGGTTTAGTTTCAATCCGCTCCCCCTCTCTCCCTCTCCCTCCCCCCCTCTCCCTCTCTTACTCCTCTCTCCCTCTCTCCCTCTCCTCTCCCTCACTCCTCTCCTCCCTCTCTCCCTCCTCTCTCCCTCACCTGTAACTGCAGCTCCTGGCTCTGCTCATGGCCTCCCCTTCTCCTCCAGGGCCTGGCTGTGTTCAGCGCCAGTGTGTTGTGCTCCTTGGCCCGGCTCAGCTCCAGGGCGCTGGACTCCCAGTCTGCGGTCAGCCTGTCCAGCGGGACCTCTCCGGGAGCAGGCGGGCCTCTCTCCTCTTTCTCCCCTCTCCCACCCCACGGCGGCAGCGTTGGGACACAATCCTCCGCTCAGCCAGCCGGCTCTCCTTCCCAGCTGCTTTTAGCTTCTTCACTTCCACCCCTCAGCAGAAACTGAGTGAGGCCTCAGGACCCTCCTCATCTGAGAGAGAGAGAGAGAGAGAACATGAGGGGCTGGGAGGGGAAGCAGTGTGGAGCCAGCGGAGCTGAGGAGGGACTGGGAGGGAAGCAGTGTGGCTCTGGCGGAGCTGAGGAGGGGACTGGGAGGGAAGCAGTGGCTTTTAGTGCAGCTGAGGAGGGACTGGAGGGAAGCAGTGTGTTCCTCTCCCAGTTTGCTCCCAGCTCACCCAGTATGATGGAGCAGCTGGGTGGGTTCTCTCCCAGTCAGGTTGGTGTAGAAATCGGGGTGATAGAATTCCAGGGACTCCCATGAAGGCGTCATAACCCCGACGTCCTTTCTGACGAAGAATATCAACGAGGCGACTGCAACACACACACACACACCACACACACACACACACGCACAAAGAGAGACAGAGACAATCAGGTAAGATATGACAGGACAGACAAAGGTTCTGTATTAATTACCAGGCCTCTGTGTTTTTTACAATGCTTCCCTATGCTTTTAAATTAATACCTCTGTGTTTTTACAATGTTTCCTATGCTTTTGCACCAGACCCTCTGTGCTTTTACAATGCTTCCCTATGTTTTACCCACTCTCCCCTGTTTTACAATGTTTCCTCTATGCTTTACCACACCTCTCTGTGCTTTCTTTACAATGCTTCCTATGCTTTACTCAGACCTCTGTGCTTTACAATGCTTCCCTATGCTTTACCAGACCTCCCCAGCTTCACAATGCTTCCCATGCTTTACCAGACCTCTCTGTACTCTCACAATGCTTCCCATGCTTTACCAGACCTCTGTGCTTTTACAATGCTTCCCTATGTTTTACCACACCTCCTTGTGCTTTACAATGCTTCCCTATGTTTTACCAGACCTCTCTGTGCTTTACAATGCTTCCCATATGCTTTCACTAGACCTCTGTGCTTCAATGCTTCCTATGCTTTAATAGACCTCTCTGTACTTCCTCACAATGCTTCCCTATGTTTTACCAGACCTCTCTGTGCTTTACAATGCTTCCCCTGCTTTACCAAACCTCTTTGTGTTTTACAATGCTTCCCTATGTTTTACCAGACCTCTGTGCTTCACAATGCTTCCCTATGCTTTAATTACTAACCCCTCTGTGCTTACAATACTTCCTATGCTTTACCAGACCCTCTGTGCTTTTACAATGCTTCCATGCTTTACCAGAGCTCTCTGTGCTTCACAATGCTTCCCTATGCTTTAACAGACGTCTCTGTTTTTACAATGCTTCCCTATGCTTTAGAGCTCTCTGTGCTCATAATGCTTCCCTGCTTGCACCAGACCTCTGTGCTTCACAATGCTTCCCTATGCTTTACCAGACCTCTCTGTGCTTTTACGCGCGTCTAATGCTTTACCAGAGCTCTGTGCTTACAATGCTTCCTCATGCTACCAGACCTCTCCTGTGCTCACAATACTTCCCTATGCTTTACCAGACCTCTCTGTGCTTTTACAATGCGTCCCTATGTTTTACCAGACCTCTCTGTGCTTTACAATGCTTCCCTGTGCTTTTACCAGACCTCTCTGTGCTTCAAGGCTTCCTATGCTTTTACCAGACCTCTCTGTGCTTCACAAGGCTTCCCTATGCTTTACCACCCCACTCTGTGCTTACTGCTTCCCTGTGCTTTACCAGGACCTCTGTGCTTTACAATGCGTCCCTTATGCTTTACCAGAGCTCTCTTGTGGCCACAAGCTTCCCATGCTTGGCCAGACCTCTCTGTGCTTTTACAAAATGCTTCCCTATGCTTTTGCAGACCTCTGTGCTTTTACAATGCTTCCCTATGCTTTACCAGACCTCCTCTCTGTGCTTTACAGTGCTTCCCTATGCTTTACCAGACCCTCTGTGCAGCTACAAGGCTTCCCTATGCTTTACCAGACCTCTCTGTGCTTCAAGGCTTCCTATGCTTACCAGACCTCTCTGTTTACAACAAGCTTCCTCATGTTTTTACCAGACCTCTCTGTGCTTTTACAATGCTTCCCTATGCTTTACCAGACCTCTCTGTGCCTCTCTGTGCATTTTTCGAAGTCGCTCGACCGAAAACATACAAATAAAACTTTGACGAGAAACCTTTCTTATTTATTTATTTATTTATTTTAAGTAATTTATTAAACAGCTTGTTTACTTTGAAACGCGCGAGACCACAGGAAGCTTTCAGGCGACTATCTCGTTGCCAGGGCGACGGGAAATAAAATTAAAATAAAATACTACGATTCGTGTTTGCGAGCCGATTTTTAAAAAAAAAGTATATTCTAATGTTCCCTCAAAAAAAAAAGTTTGAAAAGAGAGAATTTGTAATTATATTAAATAAATAAATTAATAAATAAATAAAAACGTTTGAGGTAATAATTTGAATTTCGGCTTTTATTTTAATTTATAACCGGCTAAAGCCGAGATGAACCCTAATCTATATGTTGCTAGAAAAATATTGAATTAAATCTGGTTTTCCTACACTGCTGATTAAAATTTCAGGGGACACTGCGCTACAGTCTGCAGAAACTGTAGATAAAATGCTGATGGACAACATGGAGAAGAATACATAGGCCTAGATGATATTTACTGTCAAAAAGTTTATCAGCGTTTTTTAGTTCCCACATAATTTACCAGTATTTTTTCAATATAATAAAATAAGCTTTATTCTATATAGGATTTTGTTAGTAATATTTACCATTAGCCTCGTCATTTTTCTTCTGAATTTGTTATTTTTAGCTTGAATGTCTGTTTTATTTGTGTAAATAAACGTGTAAATAAAACTAATTGTAAATACAGAGCAGCTGAGATGTGATTACTGTTAAAGAGTTTTTATATGATATTATTTTTAACAGAATTCCTCATTATGTTCAGGTGGTTTATGGGTAACTTGATATTTGCAAGTCGCGTCTGCTGAACTGCAAAATGTTCAAACGGATTCAAACAAAAAGCAGGACTCGCTTTATCCATATTAAGCTGTATCAAATGAAAGCCTTTATTATTAAAATAACCACTGAAAACACAACTTGAGAACTTCAACGTAAAACGTCGTTGCAGTTTAACAGAATAATAATAATAATAATAATAATAATAATAATAATAATAATAATCTTTATTTTTATATAGTGCTAAAAGCGTTAATATTTTAACGTCTTTTTTCCAGATTTAGCTTAAATCTTGTATTTATAAATGTTTGAAAAATAAATTTTTTAAATGTGTACATTCAGATATAATTGATAAATCTAATTACAAGATTTAACGTTTAACGAAAAAATTAACTAAATCTTAAATCTCTTAACTAGACAACATTTAGCGAAATATTTATCTAAATCTTAAAACTCTTATCAAGATTTAACATTTAGGTAAATATTTAACTGAACAGCTAAATCTGGAGTTTGTATGCAAATGAGCTCCTTTGTGCTTCCACGCGATTTGATTGGCTCTTGTAATACTAATCGGGGAATATGCAAATTCCAGCACACACACACACACACACACACACACACACACATATATACACACACACGCACACACGAGAATAAAGTTTATTTTATTTTTATTGAAAATAAATGCTGGTAAATTATTCGACACTAAAAAAAACCGCCGATAAACTTTTTAATAGGCAATATATTCTATGTATTGTATCACTTTATCTACAATTTCACTGCAGCACAGTGTCCCCTGATATTTTAATCAGCGAAGCAGAAACAGCAGATTTCATTCTATATATCCTTTAGCAACGCGTAGATTAGGGTCCCCCGGTTGTCAAGCGGGAACAGAGTTACATTTTAGTGTGAAGACGCAGTTCGACCTCAACGGAAAAATTGAGTCGATTTCTCCCGCCATCTCAGAGTATGAATTCAAAACCGCCGTGTGCTGGAAGCGTCGCTTCTGTGGTTGAAGCCGCCTATTTACAATGCTTCCCTATGCTTTACCAGACCCCTCTTTCTGTGCTTTACAATGCTTCCCCTATGCTTTTACCAGACCTCTCTGTGCTTTACAATGTTTCCCTATGCTTTACCAGACCTCTGTGCTTTTACAATGCTTCCCTTATGTTTTTACCAGACCTCTCTGTGCTTTTTAATGCTTCCCTATGCTTACCAGACCTCTCTGTGCTTTTACCCTCCTATGTTTTTACCAGACCTCTCTGTGCTTTTACAATGCTTCCCTCCTATGCTTTACCATGCCTCTCTGTGCTTTATAATGCTTCCCTATGCTTTACCAGACCTCTCTTGTGTTTTTACTCATGCCTCTCTGTGCTTTACAATGCTTCCCTGTGTGTTTTTACCAGACCTCTCTGTGCTTTTTACAATCTTTCTTATGCTTTACTCAGACCTCTCCTCTTTTTACAATGCCCTATGCTTTACCAGACCTTCTGTGCTTCACAAGGCTTCCCTTTATGTTTTACCAGGACCTCTCTGTGCTTTACAATGCTTCCCTTGTGCTTTACCAGACCTCTCTGTGCTTTGCACAATGCGTCCCTATGTTTTTACCAGAGCTCTCTGTGCTTCACAATGCTTCCCTATGCTTTACCAGACCTCTCTGTGCTTCACAAGGCTTCCCATGTTTTTACCAGACCTCTCTGTGCTTCACAAGGCTTCCTATGCTTTACCAAAGACCTCTCTTTGTGCTTTATAATGCTTCCTGTGCTTTACCAGACTCTGTGTTCTTTTACAATGCTTCCCTGTGCTTTACCAGACCTCTCTGTGCTTCATTAATGCTTCCCTATGGGTCTCACCAGCCCCACAATTGGGGAGGCAGCTGCAGGAGTTCAGCACCCTCCTCCTCATCCTGCTCGCCGACGCTTTGCACTGTCTCAGGTAAGGGGTCAGCTTGGCCGGATTCAGGATTCGGGTCAGTTTGTGCGGACGCTGTCCACCTTCTCCCAGAGCTCGGGTTCCTCCCTCCTTCTCAGAGTCCGAGGGGGGTTCTAAGCCCCCCGCGCCCCCAAGTCAAATCTGAGAGGAGAGGAGGGAGGGTTAACAATATATCTACAGTGGCTCTGTATTACACTGAGGGGCAATGGTAGCACAAGTATAGGGCAGCTACAATGGGGTGAGGCTGGTAGAATGGGACCACAGGTGCTAACTATACCCTCAATGATCTTCAATGGCAGACAGACAGACAGCAGCACTGCAGTGGTTCTGTATTACACTGGAGCGGCAATGGTAGCACAAGTATAGGGCAGCTACAATGGGGTGAGGCTGGTAGAATGGGACCACAGTGTGCTAACTATACCCTCAATGATCTTCAATGGCAGACAGACAGACAGCGCACTGCAAATGGCTCTGTATTACACTGAGGGGCAATGGTAGCACAAGCATAGGGCAGCTACAATGGGGTGAGGCTGGTAGAATGGGACCGCAGTGTGCTAACTATACCCCTCAATGATCTTCAATGGCAGACAGACAGACAGCGCACTGCAATGGCTCTGTATTACACTGAGGGGCAATGGTAGCACAAGCTTATAGGGCAGCTACAATGGGGTGAGGCTGGTAGAATGGGACCACAGTGTGCTAACTATACCCTCAATGATCTTCAATGGCAGACAGACAGACAGCGGCACTGCAATGGCTCTGTGCATTACACTGAGGGGCAATGGTAGCACAAGTATAGGCAGCTTCTATGGGGGTGAGGCTGGTAGAATGGGTTTCCACAGTGTGCTAACTATACCCCTCAATGATCTTCAATGGCAGACAGACAGACAGCGGCACCGCAATGGCTCTGTATTACACTGAGGGGCAATGGTAGCACAAGTATAGGGCAGCCACAAATGGGTGAGGCTGGTAGAATGGGACCACAGTGTGCTAACTATACCCTCAATGATCTTCAATGGCAGACAGACAGACAGCGGCACTGCAATGGTTCTGTATTACACTGAGGGGCAATGGTAGCACAAGTATAGGGCAGCTACAATGGGGTGAGGCTGGTAGAATGGGACCAGAGGTTCAGAATTAGCTGTCTGGCAGTCAGTGTTGTCTTTGGTTATTAATATGTTACTATTAAATAACTCGTTGATGTCTCATCATCATGGCGTGCTCACAGCTGTGATTCACGGAGTGTTTTTTCCTATTTAAGTATTTATGTTTGGTTTTTTACAAATAGTTCTCTCGACTTCCCAGCGACAGACGCGGGTATCAACGAGTCTCGACACGGATAAAAAACAAACAGAAATGATGGATTACACGTCGCCGGCGCTTACAAAAATAAAATAAACCGCTTGGCACAGACTCATCATTTTTCGAAGTCGCTCGACCGAAACATACAAATAAGAGCTTTGACGAGAAACCTTTCTTTTCTTATTTATTTATTTATTTTAAGTAATTTGAAGTAAACAGCTTGTTTACTTTGAAACGCGCGAGACCACAGGAAGCTTTTCAGGCGACTATCTCGTTGCCAGGGGCGACGGAAATAAAAATTAAAATAAAATACTACGATTCGTGTTTGCGAGCCGATTTTTTTAAAAAAAAAGTATATTCTAATGTTCCCCACAAAAAAAAAGTTTGAAAAGAGAGAATTTGTAATTATATTAAATAAATAAATTAATAAATAAATAAAAACGTTTGAGGTAATAATTTGAATTTCGGCTTTTATTTTAATTTATAACCAGCTAAAGCCGAGATGAACCCTAATCTATATGTTGCTAGAAAATAATGAATTAAATCTGGTTTTCCTACACTGTTGATTAAAATTTGGGGGACACTGCGCTACAGTCTGCAGAAACTGTAGATAAAATGCTGATGTAGATAAAATGCTGATGGACAACATGGAGAAGAATACATACCTAGATGATATTTACTGTCAAAAGTTTATCAAGCGTTTTTTAGTTCCCCATAATTTTATTAGTATTTTTCAATATAATAAAATAAGCTTTATTCTATATAGGATTTTATTAGTAATATTTACCATTAGCCTCGTCATTTTCTTCTGAATTTGTTATTTTTTAGCTTGAATGTCTGTTTTTATTTGTGTAAATAAACGTAAATAAAACTAATTGTAAATACAGAGCAGCTGAGATGTGATTACTGTTAAGAGTTTTTATATGATATTATTTTTAACAGAATTCCTCATTATGTTCAGGTGGTTTATGGGTAACTTGATATTTGCAAGTCGCGTCTGCTGAACTGCAAATGTTCAAACGATTCAAACAAAAGCGGGACTCGCTTTATCCATGATAAGCTGTATCAAATGAAAGCCTTTATTATTAAAAAATAACCACTGAAAACACAACTTGAGAACTTCAACGTAAAACGTCGTTTGCAGTTTAACAGTAATAATAATAATAATAATAATAATAATAATAATAATATTTATTTTTTTTTATATAGTGCTAAAGCGTTAATATTTTAACGTCTTTTTTCCAGATTTAGCTTAAATCTTGTATTTATAAATGTTGTGAAAATAAATATTTTTTTAAATGTGTACATTCAGATATAATTGCTAAATCTAATTACAAGATTTAACGTTTAGCGAAAAAATTAACTAAATCTTAAATCTCTTAACTACACTTAACATTTAGCTAAATATTTATCTAAATCTTAAAACTCTTATCAAGATTTAACATTTAGGTAAATATTTAACTGAACAGCTAAATCTGGAGTTTGTATGCAAATGAGCTCCTTTGTGCTTCCACGCGATTTGATTGGCTCTTGTAATACTAATCGGGGAATAAGCAAATTCCAGCACACACACACACACACACACACACACGCACACACGAGAATAAAGTTTATTTTATTTTATTGAAAATAAATGCTGGTAAATTATTCGACACTAAAAAAAAAAAACGGCGATAAACTTTTTAATAGGCAATATATTCTATGTATTGTCTTATCACTTTATCTACAATTTCACTGCAGCACAGTGTCCCTGAAATTTTAATCAGTGAAGCAGAAATAGCAGATTTCATTCTATATATATATATATATATATATATATATATATTAACGCGTAGATTAGGGTCCCCTCAGTTTGTCAAGCGGTACAGAGTTACATTTTTAGTGTGTGAAGACGCAGTTCGACTCCAACGGGAAAAAATATAAAGAAGTTTATTTATTTATTTATTTATTTATTTATTTATTTAAACGAAGTCGCTAGCTATCGGTCGGTGGCTTAGATTGTGAGGAAATTTCGCGTCTGAATTGGGTTTGGAGTCGATTTCTCCCGCCATCTCAGAGGATGAATTCAAAACCGTAGGTGTGCTGGAAGCTTCGTCGCTGCAATAGTTGAAGCCGCCTATTTACAATGCTTCCCTGTGCTTTACCAGACCTCTCTGTGCTTTTACATAATGCTTCCTGTGCTTTACCAGACCTCTCTGTGCTTTTATAATGCTTCCCTATGCTTTACAGACCTCTGTGCTTCACAATGCTTCCCTGTGCTTTAGCACACCCGACCCTCTGTGTTTACAATGCTTCTATGCTTTACCAGACCTCTCAGTTTTTACAATGCTTCCTATGCTTTACCAGACCTCTCTGTGCTTCACAATGCTTCCCTATGCTTTACCAGGCCTCTCTGTGCTTTTTACAGTAACTTCTATGTTTTACCAGACCTATCTGTGCCCACAATGCTTCCCTATGCTTTACCAGACCTCTCTGTGCTTCAAAAAATGCTTCCCTATGCTTACCAGGCCTCTGTGCTTTACAATGCTTCCCATGCTTTACCAGACCTCTCTGTGCTTTTACAATGCTTCCTATGCTTTACCAGACTCTGTGCTTTACAATGCTTCCTATGCTTTACCAGACCTCTCTGTGCTTTACAATGCTTCCTATGTTTGCACCAGACCTCTCTTTGCTACAAATGCTTCCCCTATGCTTTACCAGACCTCTCTGTGCTTTTTACAATGCTTCCCTATGCTTTACCAGACCTCTGTGCTTTACAATGCTTCCCTATGCTTTACCAGACTCTCTGTGCTTTTACAATGCTTCCCTATGCTTTACCAGACCTCTCTGTGCTTTACAATGCTTCCCTATGCTTTACCAGACCTCTCTGCTTTTACAATGCTTCCTATGCTTTACAGACCTCTGTGCTTTACAATGCTTCCCTATACTTTACCAGACCTTTCTGTGCTTTTACAATGCCCCCTATGCTTTACCAGACCTCTCTGCTTTTACAATGCTTCCCTATGCTTTACCAGACCTCTGTGCTTTACAATGCTTCCTATGCTTTGCACTAGACCTCTCTGTGCTTTACAATGCTTCCCTATGCTTTACCAGACCTCTCTGTGCTTTTACAATGTCCCTATGCTTTACAAGGACCTCTCTGTGCTTTTACAGTTCCCTATGCTTTACCAGACCTCTGAAGCTTTACAATGCTTCACTATGCTTGATTTCACTGTGCTTTATGGGGCATTACAAATACTGTACTACGACTACCTTTAATAATAATAATAATAATAATAATAATAATAATAATAATAATAATAATAATTTTTTACTGCTCATATTTGAAGATATATAGATCGCGGTGTCTTGAATAATGAAACCCACGCTTTTGGAGAAATTTGAAAGTTTGTAAAAAAAAATTATATATATGTATATAAACACACGTGATAGTCAACGTGTAACTCTTATAAATAATTAAACCCGTTTAGGAAATAAAAAATTATATCATATAAATAATATTTAAGAAACCCGACACATACTTAAAAAATGTTGAGATTACTCATCAAAAACTTCAAAATAACCCTCGAAAACTGTTGCCGATAGAAAGCAAAGACGAGATAAACAAACAGCGAGGAATTACAACTAACAACATCAGCGCCTCTTAATCCGCACACGGTTTGCGGAT
>JAHFZB010001006.1:0-18556 GCA_036884735.1 Huso huso
AGTCTATATATATCCCCCTCCCATCTCTCACCGTCCTTGAAGTCGGCCTGGCTGAGCTGCAGGTCCCTGCAGGTCCTGGCCGGGTTCTCCTTGGTGCCCAGCGGGTGTCTCATGTGCTCGAGCTCCTGTTTGAGGGAGTTGAGGGAGCCCAAGATCTCCTCCATGCCGTGTCAGCGTAGTCCAGGACTGCGTCGGCCTGCACCTCCTCCTCCAGCTGGCTGCCGCCGATTGAGCGCCTGCCCTTGGGGACATCTGGATGGGCAGGGGCTGGATCACCTCACCAGGGGGGCCCTGAGGAGAGGGGTGTGTGTGTGAGAACAGAGCGCTGGATTGAGGGGGACAGCCGGGGGGGGGGAGGGGGGGTGTAGAGAGAGAGAGGGGGGTGTAGAGGGGAGGGGTGAGGGGTGAGAGAGATGTAGAGAGGTGTACTGAGAGGGGGTAGGGGAGGGTGTAGAGAGGGGAGGTATAGCGAGAGGGTGGGTTCTGCTACTCAAAACACACCAGGTCTCTGAACCTGGATTATTTCATGCATTGATACTGATGTGCAGTGACTCTGCAGATGTCAAGCTTGTCATGACTGCCACTGAAAGGGTTTAATCTGGAGAGATTTAGGGCTCGATTCTCAAAGCTATTTCCACAGATTAATAACACAGCCAATAAAGTCTCCGAACCAGAAATAAACAACTCAGACGTGTGGTGCCGGGCTGTGAGCAGTCTGTCTGGAGTGGGTTCTTATTTCTTCAGAATTGTAAAAAAAAAAATTTCCCCATCAGACCAAAATAATGCAAACGATGATTTTGAGTAAACAGCTTTGAGAATCCAGCCTTTAGACTTTTAGTCAAAACGTATGTCACTGAATTAATTTTTTGTATTTTTATTGAGCACTAGGCCAGCAATGGGGTTGAACTAACCTCCCTTTAAGTGTTTGGAGGTACTTACAGGCAAACCTGGAGGTCCAGCGACACCCTTCTCTCCTTTAGGACCGGCTTGACCCTGAGAAGAGAGAGAGAGAGAGAGAGAGAGAGAGAGAGAGAGAGAGAGAGAGAGATCCATTAATTCAAACCAATTCTGGGAAAATTGGAACAAACCTGACAAATTCAAAATGGAAGCACATGGAAAGAACATTTTGAAAAACTATACAAAACAATACCACAAAATGAAAAAATATTAGACCAAAAAAATTAATTACAGGATTAATTACACCATATATAAAAATGGAGACAAATTCGCCACCCAATAACTACCGGGGCATCTGTGTGAGCAGTAATCTGGGGAAGGTGTTCTACAGTATCATTAACGCCCGGATACTGGCCTTCCTTACCGAACACAGTGTCCTGAGCAAGATTGGCTTCCTTCCAAAACACCAGACATCTGACCACATTTACACCCTACACACCCTAATAGACAAACATGTAAACCAAAATAAAATGAAAATATTTGCTTGTTTTATACACTTAAAAATAGTTTTTGACTCAATTTGGCATGAAGGATTATTTTACGAACTTATCCAAAGCAGTGTAGGGGGTAAAGTATATGACATCATCAAATCTATGTATACAGAAAATAAATGCAGGGTTGAGATTGGCAATAAAAGAACAGATTTTTTTCTCACAAGGGCGGGGAGTGAGACAGGGCTGCAGTCTGAGCCCGACACTGTTCAACATCTATATCAATTAGCTGGCTACAGTGTAGCTCCTGGCCTCACTCTACATGACCCTGAAGTTAAATTTCTGCTCTATGCAGATGACCGGGTCCTGTTGTCACCCACAGAGCAGGGGCTACAGCAGAGCCTGTCACTGCTAGAGCAGTACTATCAGACCTGGGCCCTGGCAGTAAACATGAACAAGACCAGAGTTATGATATTCCAGAAGAAAGCCAAATCTCAGGGAAATAAGTACCACTTCACCCTGGGCAAAAACACTTTAGAACACTGCACACACTACACCTATCTAGGCCTAGAAATCAGCGCATCAGGGAGTTTCAACCTGGCAGTGAATGCACTAAAAGAAAAAGCACGCAGGGCATTTTATGCTATTAAGAGAAAAATTCATATAAAGATCCCAATTAAAATTTGGCAATTTTTTTTTTAAGTGTCATCCAACCCATTGCCCTGTATGGCAGTGAAGTGTGGGGTCCGCTCACGAGCAGGATTATACAAAATGGGACAAACACCCAACAGAAGCCCTGCATACAGAGTTCTGCAGAAGCATCCTGCAAATACAAAGGAAAACTCCAAACAATGCATGCAGGGCTGAATTAGGCCAATACCCACTATTGATTAATATCAAAAAAAGAGCAATTACATTTTGGCTCCATCTAAATAATAGTAACATAAACTCTTACCACCATACAGCCCTGCAATACCAAGAGCAGAGCCCAGAGAAGAGTCCCCTCAGCCAGCTGGTCCTGAAGCTCACTGCACTAACACACACTAACACCAACCAGCTTCAGGACAGCTCCACTCTAACACACACAATCAGAGTAAACCAAATTATAGCACAACACAAACAAGAATACCTTATTCATTGGGACGCACACACTAAAACACAAAGCAAACTGGAATGCTATCGGGCCCTAAAAAGACACTACACCCCGGCTGAATACCTGACCAGGGTGAAAAACAGTAAACAGAGACAGACCTTAACAAAGTACAGGCTCAGTGAGCACAGCCTGGCCATCGAGAAGGGACACAGAATGGGCCCGACACAGGCAGACATGGCTGCCCAAAGAGGACAGGCTGTGTGCTCACTGTCAAAAGAGGACAGCCTGTGTGTCCAAAGAGGACAGGCTGTGTGCTCACTGTCCAAAGAGAACAGGCTGTGTGCTCACTGTCCAAAGAGGACAGCCTGTGTGTTCACTGTCAAAGAGGACAGGCTGTGTGCTCACTGTCCAAAGAGGACAGGCTGTGTGCTCACTGTCCTCTCAACCAGGTCCAGACAGAGTTGCACTTTCTAGTGCAGTGCTCCAAATATAATCCATTAAGGGAAGCCTTCTTCCCAAAAATAGAAAATCTCTGCAAACAATTCCCAGACCTGCCAGAACATGAAAAACTCCCCATCCTCTTGGGAGAGGAAACAAGCTGCATTAAACAGGCAGCTCAATTCATAAGCACCTGTCACAGCCTGAGGGACAGGGAGGGGACACCGAGGCTCCTCACACAGCCTGAGGGACAGGGGAGGGACACCGAGGCTCCTCACACAGCCTGAGGGACAGGGAGGGACACCGAGGCTCCTCACACAGCCTGAGGGACAGGGAGGGACACCGAGGCTCCTCACACAGCCTGAGGGACACCGAGGCTCCTCACTCAGCCTGAGGGACAGGGAGGGACACCGAGGCTCCTCACACAGCCTGAGGGACAGGGAGGGACACCGAGGCTCCTCACTCAGCCTGAGGGACAGGGAGGGACACCGAGGCTCAATCCCCACACAGCCTGAGGGACAGGGGAGGGACACTGAGGCTCCTCACACAGGGAGGAGGGACAGGGAGGACACCGAGGCTCCTCACACAGCCTGAGGGACAGGGAGTGACACAGGGAGGCTCCTCACACAGCCTGAGGGACAGGGGGAGGGACACCTGAGGGGACAGGGAGGCTCTCCTCACACAGCCTGAGGGACAGGGAGGGACACCGAGGCTCCTCAGCCTGAGGGACAGCCTGAGGGACAGGGAGGGACACCGAGGCTCCTCACACAGCCTGAGGGACAGGGAGGGACACCGAGGCTCCTCACCAGCCTGAGGGACAGGGAGGGACACCGAGGCTCCTCACACAGCCTGAGGGACAGGGAGTGACACTGAGGCTCCTCACACAGGGAGGAGGGACAGGAGGACACCGAGGCTCCTCACACAGCCTGAGGGACAGGGAGTGACACTGAGGCTAGTCACACAGCCTGAGGGACAGTGAGTGACACTGAGGCTCCTCACACAACCTGAGGGACAGGGGGAGGGACACTGAGGCTCGTCACACAGCCTGAGGGACAGGGAGGGACACTGGGGCTCGTCCACAGCCACAGGGAGGAGGGGGAAAGAAGAATGAATAAATAAATAAATAAATAAATAAATAAATAAATGTTATAGAATCCATATAAATATAATTATTATCATTATTATTGTTGTGATTTGTTTTAAGTATACTGTGTTGTTTTTGTTTTATTTACATATGTTTTAAATGTTAATTGTAAAGATGGAATTTACCCATCATTGCTTTGGCAATACTTCAGTAATAATCAGTCATGACAATAAAGCACTTGAAATTGAAAAATTGAATTGAGAGAGAGAGACCAAAAACATTTATGATGAAAAGTGCATTACAGGTGCAAGTTTTTATCTTACCTGTATTATTATTATTATTATTATTATTATTATTATTATTATTATTATTATTATTATTAGTACAGTTGGATGTTTCAGTAATCAGACTCTCGTGTTGTTTTTTCTTTACTCACCGAAGCTCCCTTGGCACCTTTCACACCAATAGGACCCTGTGAACAACAAGAGAGAGATGAGTGAGGGGAGAGTGGAGAGAGATGAGGAGACAGAGATGAGGGGGGAGAGGAGAGGAGAGAGAGATGTGAGATGAGGGGAGAGGAGGGAGATGAGGAGAGATGAGAGGAGACAAAGATGAGGGGAGAGCGGAGAGGAGAGAGAGATGAGAGGAGAGAGAGACAAGGAGAGAGATGAGGGGAGAGAGAGATGAGAGAGAGATGAGGGGAGAGAGAGATGAGGGGTGATGGGTGAGGGGTTGAGGGAGGGTGGGGGTAATGGGTTGATTCCCTGGGAGGGGTGGGGTGATGAGTGAGGGTTGAGAAAGGAGTGGGGGGTAATGGGTTGAGGAGGGTGGGGGTGATGGGTGAGGGTGTGTTTTATTCCTCTCCCCAAAGTAGCTTGGAAGGGGTGAAGGTGAGGGCTCAGTACTCACGGGTAATCCAGGGGGTCCAGCTGGTCCCAGTGGTCCAGTCGGTCCTGCGATTCCCTGGAACAAGAACAGCATCAGAGACCCGGCTCAGCACACTGTATATCTGCACAGAGACAGCACACTGTATATCTGCATCAGAGAGCACACTGTATATCTGCACAGAGACCCGGCGCAGCACACTGTATATCTGCACAGAGACCCGGCGCAGCACACTGTATATCTGCACAGAGACCCGGCGCAGCACACTGTATATCTGCACAGAGACCCGCGCAGCACACTGAATATCTGCACAGAGACCCGGAGCAGACTGTATATCTGCACAGCGCAGCGCAGCACACTGTATATCTGCACAGAGACCCGGAGCAGCACACTGTATATCTGCACAGAGACCGCAGCACACTGTATATCTGCACCAGCAGACCAGGGGCGCCAGCACGCTGTATATCTGCACAGAGACCCGGCGCAGCACACTGTATATCTGCACAGAGACCCGGAGCAGCACACTGTATATCTGCACAGAGACCCGGCGCAGCACACTGTATATCTACACAGAGACCCGGCGCAGCACACTGTATATCTGCACAGAGACCCGGCGCAGCACACTGTATATCTGCACAGAGACCCGGAGCAGCACACTGTATATCTGCTCCTGAGCTAGAGGGGGATGCTGCACTGCATGGGCACTCTGAATATTTATTTGTAATAATCTGATGAGACTGCATCATCATGTACTACGTGTCTGGGTGTGTTGTTTAGGTGTGTTTTTGTGTGTCAGTGAGTAGTGAAGGGAGTGTGTGTGTTGCAGTGTACTCACAGTCTCTCCCTTGGCTCCGTGGCTGCCCTGTGGCCCTGCCAGGCCCCTGTCTCCCTTCTCTCCCTGCTCTCCTGGGGGTCCGATGAGGCCGATGAGGCCGGGGTGTCCCTTCTCACCCTTTGCTCCAGGGTCTCCCTTCAGACCAGGCAGACCAGGGGGGCCCTGGGGGGGTTAGGAACATACATGACACACGCCAAGAAGATATAGTTCCAGGCTAATAGGAACAGGCCACATGCCAAGGAGATAAACGCGGTAATCAGTAACACACCGTACATGGCACGAAGATATACAACAAGGCACACGCCAAGGGTATAAACAAAGGGAGTCAGTAGCATACGATTACAGTTAAACAAGTGTCAATAACATACATGGCACACAGCAATAACTAAACATGCTGTGCCAGTAACATGCATGACACATGCCATGGATAATAAGTAAAGTGTTTTAGCAACATACATCTCACACCAAAGGTGTATCACTAACATACATGTTACATGAAACACGCCACAGATGTGTATATGCCTGCCTGCCCTGCTCTGAGGAGGAGTGAAATTGTGGGATGACTCACAATGGGTCCGGGGGGGCCCCTCTGTCCTGTCACTCCGGGAGAGCCTTGTTCACCCTGGGGAGGAACACAGTGACATACGAGAAAATATGACATCGTATTATATCAGAAAAATCTAAATCATTGTGTGTTGAACAGAGATGTGTATATTATATAATCATGAAAAATATATGTATATGTAGGAATACAGTATGTTTACAGCACAGAGGTATGTATATTATAAAGGCTTATTCAAGTGTGTATACTACTGTAAAACGTACGTATACTGTATGTGTTCTGATGTGTAGTTCAGGGTACGGGAGGTGTGTATATTATATAATCTTGTGTTCCTCACTCACAGAGATGTGTATATTATATAATCTTGTGTTCCTCACTCACAGAGGTGTGTATATTATATAATCTTGTGTTCCTCACTCACAGAGGTGTGTATATTATATAATCTTGTGTTCCTCACTCACAGAGATGTGTATATTATATAATCTTGTGTTCCTCACTCACAGAGATGTGTATATTATATAATCTTGTGTTCCTCACTCACAGAGATGTGTATATTATATAATCTTGTGTTCCTCACTCACAGAGATGTGTATATTATATAATCTTGTGTTCCTCACTCACAGAGATGTGTATATTATATAATCTTGTGTTCCTCACTCACAGAGGTGTGTATATTATATAATCTTGTGTTCCTCACTCACAGAGGTGTGTATATTATATAATCTTGTGTTCCTCACTCACAGAGGTATATTATATAATCTTGTGTATATTATTATATAATCTTGTGTTCCTCACTCACAGAGATATTGTGTGTATATTATATAATATATAATTGTGTTCCTCACTCACAGAGGTGTGTATATTATATAATCTTGTGTTCCTCACTCACAGAGATGTGTGTATATTATATAATCTTGTGTTCCTCACTCACAGAGATGTGTATATTATATAATCTTGTGTTCTCACTCACAGAGAGGTGTGTATATTATATAATCTTGTGTTCCTCACTCACAGAGATGTGTATATTATATAATCTTGTGTTCCTCACTCACAGAGATGTGTATATTATATAATCTTGTGTTCCTCACTCACAGAGATGTGTATATTATATAATCTTGTGTTCCTCACTCACAGAGATGTGTATATTATATAATTGAATGTTCCTCACTCACAGGATGTGTATATTATATAATCTTGTGTTCCTCACTCACAGAGGTGTGTATATTATATAATCTTGTGTTCCTCACTCACAGAGATGTGTATATTATATAATCTTGTGTTCCTCACTCACAGAGGTGTGTATATTATATAATCTTGTGTAGGTGTGTATATTATATAATCTTGTGTTCCTCAATCACAGAGTGTGTATATGTTATATAATAATTGTGTTCCTCACTCACAGAGGTGTGTATATTATATAATCTTGTGTTCCTCACTCACAGAGATGTGTATATTATATAATCTTGTGTTTCCTCATCTCACAGAGGTGTGTATATTATATAATCTTGTGTTCCTCACTCACAGGAGATGTTAATGTTATATAATGTTGTGAAAGAGACTCACAGAGGTGTGTATATTATATAATGTCTCAAATGTTCCTTTTATTCACATGATTGAGGTTGTATTGTGTTTGTGTGTATATAATCATGTTCACAGAAATGTGTATATTGCTATAATCTTGTGTTTTATCCTTATGTAGAATGTGTCACTCACAAGTGTGTAGTTTGTATAATATGTTTCACTCACAGAGTGTGTGTGTATTATATAATTGTACTTGTGTGTAATATATTATTTATGTTACAGCTGTGTTTACATGTGTGTATCTGTGTGCATATAATCTTACAATGTGTGTGTGTATGTTTATGTGTTATTATATAATGTGTGTGTGTGTTACAGTGTGTGTGTGTGTATGTTACAGTGTGTGTATGTATGTATATCTTGTGTACAGTGTATATTATATAATCTTGTGTTCCTCAGTGAGTGTGTCCATTATGTGTGTTTATGTTACAGTGTGTGTATATAATCTTGTGTTTACAGTGTGTGTGTGTGTGTAATGTGTGTTATGTGTGTGTGTAATCTTGTGTTCCTTGTGTGTGTGTGTATGTGTGTGTGTGTGTGTGTGTTACAGTGTGTGTGTGTATATAATATGTTACAGTGTGTGTGTATTTATAATCTGGTGTACAGTGTGTGTGTGTATAACAGTACAGTGTGTGTGTGTTTGTGTTTACAGTGTGTATTATATGTGTTCCTCACTCACAGAGAGTGTGTGTGTGTGTGTCACAGAGTGTGTATATATATGTTTCCTGTGTGTATATTATATAATCTTGTGTTCCTCACTCACAGTGTGTGTGTATTATATAATCTTGTGTTCCTCACAGTGTGTGTGTATGTGTGTGTGAATAGAAGATGTGTAAATGTAATACAGTGCAGTTTTATGTGTGTGTTTTACAGAGATGTGTATATTATATAACCTTGTGTTCCTACTCACAGTGTGTGTGAATATAATGTGTGTATATTATATAATACAGTACAGTGTGTGTATTATATAATCTTGTGTTGTTACAGTACAGTGCAGTGTGTGTGTGAATGAACAGGTGTGTGTATATTATACATCTTGTACAGTGCAGTGTGTGTGAATAGAGAGATGTATGTTACAGTACAGTGCAGTGTGTGTGAATATAAGATGTGTGTTACAGTACAGTACAGTGTGTGTGTGTGAATAGTGAATATTTGATGTGTGTGTTACAGTACAGTGCAGTGTGTGTGAATAGAGAGATGTGTGTTTACAGTACAGTGTAGTGTGTGTGAATAGAGATAATGTGTTACATTGCAGAATGTGTGTGAATAGAGAGATGTGTTGTTACAGTACAGTGTGTGTGTGTGTGTTCACAGAGATGTGTGTTAATGAATAGAGTGTGTGTGTGTGTTACAGTACAGTGCAGTGTGTGTGAATAGAGAGATGTGTGTTGTGTGTACAGTGCAGTGTGCAATAGAGATGTGTTGTGTATGTACAGTACAGTGAGTGTGTGAATACAGAGATGTGTGTTACAGTGTGTGCAGTGAATAGAGAGATGTGTGTTTACAGTACAGTGCAGTAGTGTGTGTGAATAGAGATGTGTGTTTACAGTACAGTGCAGTGTGTGTGAATAGAGAGATATCATGTGTACAGTGTTTGTGCAGTGTGTGTTGTGTGAATAAGAGATGTGTGTTACAGTACAGTACAGTGCAGTGTGTGTGAATAGAGATGTGTGTTACAGTACAGTGCAGTGTGTGTGAATAGAGATGTGTGTTACAGTACAGTGCAGTGTAGTGTGTGTGAATAGAGAGATGTGTGTTACAGTACAGTGCAGTGTGTGTGTGTGTGTGAATAGAGAGATGTGTGTTACAGTACAGTGCAGTGCAGTGTGTGTGAATAGAGATGTGTGTACAGTACAGTACAGTGTGTGTGAATGAGAGAGATGTGTGTTACATAATTTTACAGTGCAGTGTGTGTGAATAGAGTGTGTGTGTTACAGTACAGTGCAGTGTGTGTGAATAGAGATGTGTTACAGTTACAGTGTGTGTGAATAGAGAGATGTGTTGTTACAGTACAGTGTGTGTGAATAGAGAGATGTGTGTTACAGTACAGTGCAGTGTGTGTGAATAGAGTGTGTGTGAAATAGTTACAGTACAGCAGTGTGTGAATAGAGAGATGTGTGTTACAGTACAGTGCAGTGTGTGTGAATAGAGAGATGTGTGTTACAGTACAGTGCAGTGCAGTGTGAATAGAGAGATGTGTTACAGTACACACAGTGCAGAGATGTGTGTTACAGTACAGTGCAGTGTGTGTGAATAGAGTTTGTGTGTGTTACAGTACAGTGCAGTGATAGAATAGAGAGTGTACAACAGTACAGACAGTACAGTGACAGAGAGATGTGTTGGTTGACAGACAGTGCAGTGTGTGCACCTTTAATTTTTCAGTACAGTACCACTGATCCTGGGTTCCTCTCAGCCCTTCAGTACCGGGTTTGCCTGGGGCCCCTCAGCACCCTGACAGACAGGGGAGGGTGTTTCCGTTCGCACCTGGGTCACCCTGACAGAGAGAGGCAGAGGGTTAGTACAGCACCCTGACAGAGAGGGAGGGTTAGTACAGCACCCTGACAGAGAGAGGGAGAGGGTTAGTACAGCACCCTGACAGAGAGGGAGAGGGTTAGTACAGCACCCTGACAGACAGGGAGGGTTGGTACAACACCCTGACAGACAGAGGGGGTTAGCACCCTGACACCCTGACAGAGAGAGGGAGAGGGTTAGTACAGCACCCTGACAGAGAGAGGGAGAGGGTTAGTACAGCACCCTGACAGACAGGGAGAGGGTTAGTACAGCACCCTGACAGAGAGAGGGAGAGGGTTAGTACAGCACCCTGACAGAGAGGGAGACAGACGGGGTTAGTACAGCACCCTGACAGACAGGGGGAGTACAGTTGACACAGGGCACCCCTGACAGACAGGGAGAGGGGTTAGTACAGCACCCTGACAGAGAGGGTTAGTACAGCACCCTGACAGACAGGGTTAGTACAGCACCCTGACAGACAGGGTTAGTACAGCACCCTGACAGACAGGGTTAGTACAGCACTCTGCAGGCAGCTCTCTCATCTAAAACTGCAGGAAATAGTCCATGTAAATCCACATATTCTGGTAACACTTTGATTTAAGGATATGTTACAATTCATCTAAATATGTGCTATAAAGGGTGTTGTTAACAATATCAGACTGCTGTTATTAATGTTACTTTATTAACAGTATTAGCAACCTACAGCAATGCAATGTTATGAGAATATGTAATGAAGGCCTGTATAAGAAGTCTTATAGCTGCTTTATAACATGATATGATGCACTGCAGGTGTCATTACAATAAACTTCTCCTCCTTGTTAATAAATCAGCCCACCCTTTAACAACACTGTTAGAAATATGCAGTTTTATCAATGGATTCTTTAAATGAAGCATCTAGACTGGAGTCTTTCTTTTATGCGTTTGTCTCAGAGTATTGTGACAAGTTTCTCTCAGTATTCCTCTGATATATATATATATATATATATATATATATATATATATATATATATATATATATATATATATATTTATACAGTACTGTGCAAAAGTTTTAGGCAGGTGTGAAAAAAATGCTGTAAAGTAAGAATGCTTTCAAAAAATAGACATGTTAATAGTTTAGATTTATCAATTAACAAAATGCAAAGTGAGTGAACAGAAGAAAAATCTACATCAAATCAATATTTGGTGTGACCACCCTTTGCCTTCAAAACAGCATCAATTCTTCTAGGTACACTTGCACACAGATTTTGAAGGAACTCGGCAGGTAGGTTGGCCCAAACATCTTGGAGAACTAACCACAGTTCTTCTGTGGATTTAGGCAGCCTCAGTTGCTTCTCTCTCTTCATGTAATCCCAGACAGACTCGATGATGTTGATCTGTGGGGACCATACCATCACCAGGACTCCTTGTTCTTCTTTTGAAGATAGTTCTTAAACTTTGCTGTAGCGTTGTCCCAGAATAAACAATCAGATGCCTCCCTGATGGTACATGATGGATAAGTACTGCCTGCTTCAGCTGTTGCCTGCAGACAGAAATGCAGCCTCAAATTGCAAGGAACCTCCACCATGCTTCACTGTTGCCTGCAGACACTCCAGCCCTTCAGCCTTTGGCGAACAAACTGCCTTCTGCTACAGCCAAATATTTCAAATTTTGACTCATCAGTCCAGAGCACCTGCTGCCATTTTTCTGCACCCCAGTTCCTGTGTTTTCGTGCATAGTTGAGTCGCTTGGCCTTGTTTCCACGTCGGAGGTATGGCTTTTTGGCCGCAAGTCTTCCATGAAGGCCACTTCTGACCAGACTTCTCCGGACAGTAGATGGGTGTACCAGGGTCCCACTGTTTTCTGCCAATTCTGAGCTGATGGCACTGCTGGACATCTTCCGATTGCGAAGGGAAGTAAGCATGATGTGTCTTTCATCTGCTGCAGTAAGTTTCCTTGGCCGACCACTGCATCTACGGTCCTCAACGTTGCCCGTTTCTTTGTGCTTCTTCAAAGAGCTTGGACAGCACATCTGAAACCCCTGTCTGCCTTGAAATTTCTGCCTGGGAGAGACCTTGCTGATGCAGTATAACTACCTTTGTGTCTTGTTGCTGTGCTCAGTCTGGCCATGGTGTATGACTTTTGACAGTAAACTGTCTTCAGCAACCTCACCTTGTTAGCTGAGTTTGGCTGTTCCTCACCCAGTTTTATTCCTCCTACACAGCTGTTTCTGTTTCAGTTAATGATTGTGTTTCAACCTACATATTGAATTGATGATCATTAGCACCTGTTTGGTATAATTGTTTAATCATACACCTGACTATATGCCTACAAAATCCCTGACTTTGTGCAAGTGTACCTAGAAGAATTGATGCTGTTTTGAAGGCAAAGGGTGGTCACACCAAATATGGATTTGATGTAGATTTTTCTTCTGTTCACTCACTTTGCATTTTGTTAATTGATAAATCTAAACTATTAACATGTCTATTTTTGAAAGCATTCTTACTTTACAGCATTTTTTCACACCTGCCTAAAACTTTTGCACAGTACTGTATATATATATATATATATATATATATATATAAATATATATATATATATATATATATACAGTGCCTATAGAAAGTCTTCACCCCTTTCAAAATGTTCACCTTTTGTTGCCTTATAGCCTGGAATTAAAATGCATTAAAATAGTTGTTTTTTTCATTTATCTATACATCCTACCCCACAACTTCCAAGTGAAAAAAATATTCTAGAAATTTGTAGTAAAATAAAAACTGAACTAGCTTGGTTGGATAAGTGTCCATCCCCCTTGTAATAGCAATCCTAAATTAGCTCAAGTGTAACCAATCACCTTCAAAATCACACACCAAGTTAAATGGCCTCCACCTGTGTTAAATTGTAGTGAGTCACATGATTTCAGGATAAATTCAGCAGTTCCTGTTGGTTCCCTATGCTGGGTAGTGCATTTCAAAGCAAAGACTCAACCATGAGCACCAAGGCGCTTTCAAAAGAACTCCGGGACAAAGTTGTTGAAAGGCACAAATCAGGGGATGTGTATAAATAATATCAAAGGCCTTGAATATCCCTTGGAGCACGGTCAAGATGATTATTAAGAAGTGGAAGGTGTATGGCACCACCAAGACCCTGCCTAGATCAGGCCATCCCTCCAAACTGGATGACCTGACAAGAAGGAGACTGATCAGAGAGGCTACCAAGAGGTCAATGGCAACTCTGCAAGAGCTACAGGCTTTATGGCCAAGACTGGTCAAAGTGTGCATGTGACAACAATAATCCACAAATCCCAAGCCATTCCAAGAAAGCCCAAATCCTGTTTGGCAAAAACACTCAGGAGATTCTGTGGTGTGGTTTTGTGGGTGATGAAACTAAAATGAAGGCCCTAAAGCCGTTATGTTTGGCGCAAACCCAACACAGCACATCACCCAAAGAACACCATGAATCCATGGTTGACAGCATCATGCAAAAAACACCAGGAGATTCTGTAGCCATGGTGGTGACAGCATGGTCTGAACAAAACTAAAATTGAAAGCATGGTAAATGCAAAGCGTTATGTTCCCTACTGTGAAACATGGTGGTGGCAGCATCACCCAAAGAACACCATCCCTACTGTGAAGCATGGTGGTGACAGCATCACCCAAAGAACACCATCCCTACTGTGAAGCATGGTGGAGGCAGCATCATCCCAAAGAACACCATCCCTACTGTGAAGCATGGTGGTGGCAGCATCATGTTATGGGGATGTTTTCTCATCGGCAGGGACTGGGGCACTTGTCAAGATAGAAGGAAAATGAATGGAGCAAAGTACAGAGAAGTCCTTGAGGAAAACCTGCTGCCCTCTGCAAGAAAGCTGAAACTGGGACGGAAGTTCACCTTTCAGCATGACCACGACCCAAAGCACACAGCCAAAGCTACACTGGAGTGGCTAAGGAACTAAAGGTAAATGTCCTTGAGTGGCCCAGTCAGGCTCGACCTAAATCAATCGAAAATTTTGGCATGACTTGAAGATTGCTGTCCATCAGCGCTGCCCAAGGAACTTGACATAGCTCGATAAGTTTTGTAAAGAAGAATGGTCAAATATTGCCAAATCTAGGTGTGCAAAGTTGGTAGAGACCTATCCCAACAGACTCACAGCTGTAATTGCTGCCAAAGGTGCTTCCACCAAGTATTAACTCGGGGTATTTTTAATATATAATTTTTTTCTTAATAAAAACTTTTTTCCCCTTAACAGTGTGGCGTATGGTGTGTAGATAAGTGGAAAAAATCCTCATTTAAATGCAATGGGGTGTAGACTTTCTATAGGCACTGTATATATATATATATATATATATATATATATATATATATATATATATATATATCCGATTGAATAGGCGCTCGAATGGCAGTCCTGTCTCCTTACCTTGGATCCCTTCTCTCCCTGTCGCCCCTCCGGACCTCTCGTTCCAGCAGGACCCTGAATTCAAAAAAAGATCCTAATCAATATCATCAATTCAAAAATCAATACCATCATCCTCATCAATACCATCAATTCACAAACAAGATCTGCATCAATACCATCAATTCACAAACAAGATCCTCATTAGTACCATCAATTCATAAACACGATCCTCATCAATACCATCAATTCACAAACAAGATCCTCATCAATACCATCAATATCCTCATCAATACCATCAATTCACAAAACAAGATCCATCAATTCAATATCCTCATCAATACCATCAATTCACAAACAAGATCCTCATCAATACCATCAATTCACAAACAAGATCCTCATCAATACCATCAATTCACAAACAAGATCCTCATCAATACCATCAATTCACAAACAAGATCCTCATCAATACCATCAATTCACAAACAAGATCTTCATCAATACCATCAATTCATAAAACACAATCCTCATCAATACCATCAATTCAAACAAGATCCTCATCAATACCAAACAAAGACGATCCTCATCAATACCATCAATTCACAAACAAGATCCTCATCAATACCATCAATTCAAACAAAATCAATCATCAGATCCTCATCAATACCATCAATTCAAACACGATCTCATCATCAATTACCAAGATCCAAATCACAACCATCAATTCAAACAAGATCAATACCATCAATTCAAACAAGATCCTCATCAATACCATCAATTCAAACAAGATCCTCATCAATACCATCAATTCACAAACAAGATCCTCATCAATACCATCAATTCACAAACAAGATCTTCATCACCATCAATTAAACACAATCCTCATCAATACCATCAATTCAAACAAGATCCTCATCAATACCATCAATTCAAACAAGATCCTCATCAATACCATCAATTCAAAACAAGATCCTCATCAATACCATCAATTCAAACAAGATCCTCATCAAACCATCAATTCAAACAAGATCCCAAATCAATACCATCAATTCACAAACAAGATCCTCATCAATACCATCAATTCAAACAAGATCCTCATCAATACCATCAATTCACAAACAAGATCCTCATCAATACCATCAATTCATAAACAAGATCCTCATCAATACCATCAATTCATAAACAAGATCCTCATCAATACCATCAATTCACAAACAAGATCCTCATCAATACCATCAATTCAAACAAGATCCTCATCAATACCATCAATTCATAAACACGATCTTTATCAATACCATCAATTTCAAACACGATCCTCATCAATACCATCAATTCAAACAAGATCCAAAATCAATACCATCAATTCAGAAACAAGATCCTCATCAATACCATCAATTCACAAACAAGATCCTCATCAATACCATCAATTCAAACAAGATCTCATCAATCAATTATCCATCAATTCAATTCAAACAAGATCCTCATCAATACCATCAATTCATAAACAAGATCCTCATCAATACCATCAATTCAAACAAGATCCTCATCAATACCATCAATTCACAAACAAGATCCTCATCAATACCATCAATTCAAACAAGATCCTCATCAATACCATCAATTCACAAACAAGATCCTCATCAATACCATCAATTCAAACAAGATCCTCATCAATACCATCAATTCAAACAAGATCTCATCAATATCATCAATTTCAAACAAGATCCCAAATCAATACCATCAATTCACAAACAAGATCCTCAATCAATACCATTCAATTCATCAAACAAGATCCTCATCAATACCATCAATTCACAAACAAGATCCTCATCAATACCATCAATTCATAAACAATCCTCATCAATACCATCAATCAATCCCATCAATACCTCAAAACAAGATCCTCATCAATACCATCAATTCACAAACAAGATCCTCATCAATACCATCAATTCATAAAACAAGATCCTCATCAATACCATCAATTTCAAACAAGATCCTCATCAATACCATCAATTCAAACAAGAATCAACCATCAATTCAGAAAAAAGATCCTCATCAATACCATCAATTCAAACAAGATCCTCCTCATCAATTCACAAACAAGATCCTCATCATCAATTCAATACCAAACAAGATCCTCATCAATACCATCAATTCACAAACACGATCCTCATCAATACCATCAATTCAAACAAGATCCTCATCAATACCATCAATTCAAACAAGATCCTCATCAATACCATCAATTCAAACAAGATCCTCATCAATACCATCAATTCAAACAAGATCCTCATCAATACCATCAATTCACAAACCGATCCTCATCAATACCATCAATTCAAACAAGATCCTCATCAATACCATCAATTCAACAAGATCCTCATCAATACCATCAATTCACAACAAGATCCTCATCAATACCATCAATTCAACAAGATCCTCATCAATACCATCAATTCACAAACACGATCCTCATCAATACCATCAATTCAAAACACGATCCTCATCAATACCATCAATTCAAACAAGATCCTCATCAATTCAATCAAAACAAGATCCTCATCATACCATCACCATCAATTCCTCATCAAACCATCGATCCTCCATCAATACCATCAATTCAAACACGATCCTCATCAATACCATCAATTCACAAACAAGATCCTCATCAATACCATCAATTCAAACACGATCCTCATCAATACCATCAATTCATAAACAAGATCCTCATCAATACCATCAATTCACAAACAAGATCCTCATCAATACCATCAATTCAAACACGATCCTCATCAATACCTCAATCAATATCCTCATCAATTCAATTCAAACAAGATCCTCATCAATACCATCAATTCACAAACAAGATCCTCATCAATACCATCAATTCACAAACAAGATCCTCATCAATACCATCAATTCACAAACAAGATCCTCATCAATACCATCAATTCAAACAAGATCCCAAATCAATACCATCAATTCACAAACAAGATCCTCATCAATACCATCAATTCAAACAAGATCCCAAATCAATACCATCAATTCAAACAAGATCCCATCAATACCATCAATTCAAACAAATCCCTCATCAATACCATCAATTCACAAAATGATATTCATCAACGACATAATTCAAACTGGATAAGGTACCATCAATTCTAAGAAATAAATAAATAATAAATTCTAAATTCACAAACAAGACAAGGTCGTCTGCTAAAAATAAATAAATAAAGGGAAGATCCTCGGGAGACCCCTGGCTCGGCTCTTACCCTCTTTCCAGGAGGTCCTGGGGGGCCGTTCTCACCAGTGGGTCCGGGGGAGCCCTGCGGAGAGAGAGAGGAGGGGGAGGGGGACAGTCAGTACAGGGAGGTAACTCTTATGAAAGTATAATAAAGCATAGGGAAACACTGTAAAGCACAGAGAGGTCTGGTAAAGCATAGGCAAGCATTGTAAGCACAGAGAGGTATAGTTAAGCATTGTAAAGCACAGAGAGGTATAGTAAAGCATAGGCAAGCATTGTAAAGCACAGAGATGTGTGGTAAAGCATATTAAAAAACATGGTAAACCAGGGTAAATTATGGCAAATGCACACATAGCCATGGGAAAAGCATGGGGAAACTGAAAAATACAGTGGTAAACCTTTATAAGAGAAAATACATTCAACTGATCACAATAAATAATTGAATATGATTTAATAAGTACTGAACAAATGAACAGTGCAGTTTGTGTGCAGTCACTCACCGCTTGTCCTTGCTCTCCATCCTCTCCTCTCTCACCCTTTGCTCCGTCTTGACCCTGAAA
>JAHFZB010001007.1:0-18552 GCA_036884735.1 Huso huso
TTTTTTTTCATGTATTGCTAGTCTGGTTTGTCGCTTTGTGTAAAGTTGCAAGTTCTGAGCCAGAGCTCCAGCCATCTGGCTAAGATAAACACACTTTAGTACACAAACTAGAGACACATCTTAATCGCCCTCGCTTTCCCATTAACCACAACAAAAGAACCGATTATGGCCAACCGCACTTCTAAAGTACCCTCAGCCCGCCCTCCGATAGCTAGTTCAATCACATATCCTCCAATTCATGACCAAAACTTGCTCAGAGGGTGATAACTCCTGGTACCACACACCAGCCCCTTCCTGAATGGCTGGCTTCTGACTGCCCTTGAAATGAACTGCCCAACCATTCTGTACGAGGCAGTTCCTGTTGTACAGTGTGCTCACAGATCGAGAGGGTGACTGTTGATTCAGATTCAATCGCTTTCGTCACAAACCTCTTTTGACAGAGGGGCTCCACCAAAGCTCCTGAAAATGAAAGCCAAAGTTTGAAATCCCTGGAAACTAAAGAAAAAAGAAATGTTTGCTGTGTTTGCTGTGTTTGTGTCTGTGAGAGAGTGTTATATTCTTTGTTACAAGGTGTTCAAGAGTTTTGTTACAGATATTTTAGCCAAGATGAAAACAGCTCAATTTTTAGTTGTTGGTTGGTTAAATCATTAGCCGGGTGTATGTGTTTTGAGGATGGCCAGTTTGTGACGGTTATCTAAAATAAAAAACTTTGGCATCATGGGTATGTTAACCACATCATTTAAAAATGGTGTCTTATTCATTTGAACCAATGCATTTGAGCTAGAGCTGCTGCCTCACAGTTAATGGCATTCAGGATATCCATGCATTGTGTTTTAGGGGTTCATTTATCCTTGGTTGTTGGTTGCTTCTGTGCACAGACTGTCTGGTGTTACTGCAGGCAGTGCTCAACAACAGAGCTGCCTGTTATCTTAATTGCGCCGGTCGCAGCAACAAAGCCTCAGTTCAGGACCACCGGCACTTAAATAAACCTGTTGTTTTCCACAGGGAGGGAGAGGGGATGCTTGGTCACAATGGGGTTTGCAAGCTAAAAGTGTCCCTCCCTTCATCTGTTCATCCATGTCTTCTCAAAATCATTCCAAGATGTATCTTAAAACCATCGGAAATACTGAAACAATGTCCATCAGTTGAAGTCACAAACTTCTCCAGTGACACTTGAACCTGTGATTCTATTCAAAACTTAAACCTGACCTTGTGTGTGTGCGTGTTTGGAAGTAGGGCCTTCTAGCTGACATTGGAATGATAATGGTAGAAGATGTGAAAAACTAATACATGTAAATTATTATTATTATTAGTCACCAAGAAGAATGTTTTTAACTTATTTGTAGGTGAAAGTACAGCTCATTACAAAGACAGCCTAACAGTGGCTTCCATATGTGATCGTAATGCATTATATCACTTAAAGTTTATAAATTGTATATTGCACAAAACAGCTTAATTAGTTATGACCCAATGCCCTGGTCACTGAAGGTGCATCTCCTATCATTATGTTAGAGCCAACAAGCAATTAAAGGGTCCCAATTTGCCTGTAAATATTTGTGTTATTATTATTATTATTTATTTTCTAGGCCAATCTCCTTATCCAGGGCTGACTTACAATTGTTACAAGATATCACATTATTTTTTACATACAATTACCCATTTATACAGTTGGGTTTTTACTGGAGCAATCCAGGTAAAGTACCTTTGCTCAAGGGTACAGCAGCAGTGTCCCCAGCTGGGATTGAACCCACTTTTACCTCCCGTCAAGAGTACAGAGAGCCCTAACCACTACTCCACACTGCTGCCCCTAGTTCTGTCTACCGCAAGTGTTCTCTAATTAAACATAATGACATATTAGATGCAATTTGAACATGTAAATGAATCCATTATACTATGGAGCTGACATTGGTACCTAGATTCCTCTTGTTTTGTTTCATCCATGTTATAATTCACTGGTGAACCATGAAATGGCGGAACTACCTCACAGCTGAAGCTACTTTATGGCTCTATTTGTCTAAAGTGATATTTGTGTTTTTCATATTACATTTGTTACAAATCAAACTCTGCTTTTTTTATTTTCAGGAGCTTTGAGGGTGGAGCCTCTGTCAAAGAGGTTACACAGCATATGAGCAGAATGTGGTTAAAGCGCCTGCACACGCCCCAGATAGGGAGGGTTTGTCAACAGCCAAGAGACAACAAGTTCAAGAAAAACACCTGACCACATGTTTTACACAAGATGTTTTAACAAGTCATTTCCTTAGAAAGTGAATTTATGATGCCCTCATTTAACCAGAATAAGGAACATGCATTTTCATTTAACCAGAATGAGGAACATGCATTTAAAAAAGAAAATTCGAATGTATGCAATTATCAGTTAAACAATTAAAATGTATATGTTACTGATAATTGTATACGCTAGATAATTGTATATAACTGTTACAGTAAGCACCTGGGCTATGAAATTAACAGGAATATTGTGATATGACTTAATATGATGTGCTTCTCTGATATTAAAGTTAGATTTCAGTGTCACCTGCATGAATTATCTCTTAATACATTCAGGATATATTGAACATTTCACCATGTAATTAATTGTTGTGTTTACAATTAGAAAACAGGAACTTGAGATCTCAAACCAACATTTTTTTCCCGAGGTATTGGGGTAATTCTAAAGGTTTTCTTTGCGCTCATCTAGAGGGTTTTTTAGGGGGGGATGTCTGGCAACACAGCAGAAAATACACTGCGCATGCCTGAAGAAAAATTAAAATACTGTAGCTCCTAAATTATTTATCGATTTCTTCACACAAAAGGCAATGAGTCCCTGCCTGCCAAATACGGGTTTAAAAAACACAGTTTTTTTTTTTTTAGCAATTTAGTGCAAAAAAAAAAAAGTGTGAATAATTTGAAAAATTTTTTCGCCATTCTGTCACTTTTGTTACCAACAATGGATTTTCACAAAACCTGGGGAAAATGGGTTTAAAACAAGGCTCTGTCAGCCACCAGTATCATTACTAAAAACAAAAAAACTAAGCTTGAAGTGACGGTAAAAGCACACTAAACCCGGGAAAATGGGGTTTAAACAAGGCCTGTCAGCCACCTAGCATCATTATTAAAACAAAAACTAAGCTTGAAGTGACGGTAAGAAGCATTTAAACTGGGAAAATGGGGTTTAAGGCTCCTCTGTCAGCCACTAGTCATTATTAAAAACAAAAGACTAAGCTTGAAGTGACGGTAAGAGCTGACAAATCTAAAAGCACAGGAAATTGTCAGATAAGACCGCCACTGTGTCTTACCAAACCCTCACCATGTTCTGACAAGGCTTTTTCCAGCACACACACTGCTTAACTGCTACAGCAGGTGTGGGGTTACTTCAGACAACATTTGTTGTCACCACTGGGCTGGTCAGTGGGTTGCTGAGGGGATTCAAAACAGCCCAATAGATATCCTTAGAAGAGTGTGACAGGCTACAGGAGGGATGACGTCAGGCCAGAAAGAATCACACACACAGGCAGTAGTGATGAGTGAAACTGACCTGCAATGGCTGTGCTCAGTAACGCTTATTAAACAAAATAAAAGGTTTAAACAGAAACAGGACACTGCACTTGAGGCCAAAAAATAAAAGACAAACAAAACAGATTAACACTAAACAAACTGGACAAACAGACAAACAAACACGGTGAGTTTAAAACAACTAACAATTATTATTTTAGTTTATTTTCGTTAATCCTACCTCCTTCTCCAAACCGCGCTTCCACTCACCGAACACACCACCCTCGAGTGAGTGAAAACATGCATCTATATATACCGTTGTGCTGGGATTCACTACTAATTAATTATTCACTTGAATCCCAGCACGCGGAACTAATTATGTGCAACCTCGTGCTCACATATTAAATACTTTAAATGCATGTGAAGTGATGTGCAATCCCCTGTGTCTAAATACAATTATACATTTTAAATAACTCACATTTCCACAAAGAGTCACTGTCCTTTCTAACTGAAACCAGAACAACCATGGTAATGACTGAATTAGTTATTGGTTCAATCTTCATTTTTTAAGGTATTCCACTGAAAAATGTGTACTATTAACTATAAACAACATTACTATGTGTAGGCTACTTTTTCAACACAAAAGATGACAGTTCCATGACACTAGTTACAAACATTCAATGTGTGTCCTTTCTCTCTGCAGTTTAATAATTTGATAAGAAAGATCTAAGTTAATGGATTGATTGGTAAGGAAAATGCCAGTAACATTATTTGGTTTTCTTCAGTTTACATTATTCACCACACATACATCACATTTATTTTTCCAGCATATCAAACACGAGTGTGTGTGTGTGCATGTGTGTGTGTGTGTGTGTGTCCCAGTGTGTGTGTCTCAGTGTGTGTGTCAGTGTGTGTGTGTGTGTCTCAGTGTGTGTGTGTGTGTGTCAGTGTGTGTCAGTGTGTGTGTCCCAGTGTGTGTGTGTGTGTGTGTCCCAGTGTGTGTGTGTGTGGTCAGTGTGTGTCTCAGTGTGCGTGTGTCAGTGTGTGTGTGTGTGTCCCCAGTGTGTGTCTCAGTGTGTGTCCCAGTGTGTGTGTGTGGTGTGTGTGTGTGTGTGCCAGTGTGTGTCAGTGTGTGTGTCCCAGTGTGTGTGTGTGTGTGTGTGTGTGTGTGTGTGTGTGTGTGTGCGTGTGTGTCAGTGTGTGTCTCAGTGTGTGTGTGTCAGTGTGTGTGTGTGTGCGTGTGTCAGTGTGTGTCTCAGTGTGCGTGTGTGTCAGTGTGTGTGTGTGTGTGTGTCAGTGTGTGTCTCAGTGTGTGTGTGTCTCAGTGTGTGTGTGTGTCAGTGTGTGTGTGTGTGTCAGTGTGTCTCAGTGTGTGTGCTCAGTGTGTGTGTGTCAGTGTGTGTGTTTAAAACAAAATCAAACCGTAAATTACAATTGTCAAACACCTGATAAAACAAAGGTCAAAAGTTCTCATATCTTTTGAAACCGCCTTTTCCTCAGAATCAAGCTCCCATAGAATTCGGGGGAGGTGTGTTGGGGGGCGGAGATCAGACTTGGGCAATGAAAACAAACACATATAAATATATCTGCTGCAGGAAGTATTTTCACACCACCTTCAGAAACAATATCGAGACACAGAGACATTCCTGTTCTTTGCCTGGACTCAAGACAAGTATCAGGTAATGTGTTGCTGTTGCTGCTGCATGCAATGAGATTAATGAATTATTATTATTTGTGTAAAGTGTAGTTTCACAGAAACTGAATTGTTAATAAGGTAACAGTTTATCATAATAACTGGCAAAACTGTTTTAAAATCAAAACCTATCCCCTCCCCTCTCTCTCTCTCTGTATCTTGGACAAGTTTAAAAAGAGGTGGTGTGAGGGGGGTGGGCTGTGTGACGTGAGTGAGGAGGGGGGGAGCCATTTGTTATTTTAACCGTCACGCTTAAAAGATTTATATTGTAACTTTTTGTTGTTTTTTTGACTGCTTAATTGTTGTTTTTGTTGTGATGGTTTTCTTTGTGGTTATCTTGTTTTATGTATTTTGTTTTTTTGTTTCAATAAAGGGATTTAAAACTCAAAAACCTCCTGTATCTCTCTCTCAAGGCCTCTGTGTTCTCTCTCTCTCTCTCTCTCTTTCTCAGTGTATCTCTCTTGTTCTCTTCCCAGTGTATTCTCTCTCTCTCTGTCTCTCTCATCTCTCTCTCTCAGTGTATCTCTCTGTATCTCTCTGTATCCTCTCTTAGCCTCTGTATCTTTCTCTGTGTCTCTTCTCAGTGTCTCTCTCTCTCTCAGTGTATCTCTCTGTCTGTCTCTCTCTCTCTCTGTCTCTCTCTCTGTATCTGTCTCTGTCTCTCTCTCTCTGTGAGTGTCTCTCTCTGTGTGTGTCTCTCTCTCTCAGCACCTCTGTTTTTATCTTGACACTGAATCTGCCAGGCCTAATGTCTGTGTCTTTTTTATTTCAGGTATAAATTGAGCTAACCACAATGGGAAGCAGTTCTTTCCACCACCTCTTGTAACATTGGCATAACCTTGCCGGAGAGATATTCCACACTGGGCCGCCCCCACACGCCCCACCCCAATAGCTGAAGCCACCAGAATTCAACGCCAGCAAAGACAATCTGCGCCTACTACAGCACCACAGAGATACAGTCTCTGAGATAGTGAGCGCCAATAACACCTTCAAACCCGACAGCCCTGTGCCCTTCCTCGCCTCCCCGCGTAACGACGTTATCAACTTCACCACCAAAGAGGGTTTTTTTTCACCACTGTGCTGGAGGACGCCAGCACCCCGGCATCTCTGCAGGTACCATCGCCGAGAACTTCCGGTCCTCCGGACAGGTCCGTCATTACTGCCAGTCGAAGATCGCTCTATGGAAGATCAAGAGGATAACGAAGTGGGATCGGATGATGAAGACCGCTAGGATAACGGTTTATCGACAATGAAGACCGCCAGGATAACGAGGTGATCGATGATGAAGACCGCCAGGATAACGAGGATCGACGGCGAAGACCGCCAGGATAACGAGTGGATCGACGATGAAGACCGCCAGGATAACGAAAGTGGGATCGGACGATGAAGACAGGCCAGGATAACGAGGAGATTGACGATGAAGACCGGGCTAGGGCTAACGAGTGGATCGGATGATGAAGACCGGTAGGACAATAAGCGATCGACAATGAAGACCGCCAGGATAATCCAGGTGATCGGCGATGAAGACCAGCCAGATAACGAGTGGATCGAATGGCGAAGACCGCCAGGATAACGAGTGGATCGACGATGAAGACCGCCAGGATAACGAAAGTGGATCGACGATGAAGACAGGCCAGGATAACGAGGAGATTGACGATGAAGACCGGCTAGGCTAACGAAAGTGGATCGATGATGAAGACCGCTAGGATAACGGAAGCGATCGACAATGAAGACCGCCAGGATAACGAGGTGATCGGCGATGAAGACCAGCCAGATAACGAGTGGATCGACGGCGAAGACCGCCAGGATAACGAGTGGATCGACGATGAAGACAGGCCAGGATAACGAGGCAATCAATTGGCGAAGACAGGCTAGGATAACGAGGAGATTGACGATGAAGACCGCTAGGGCTAACGAAAGTGGGATCGACGATGAAGACCGCTAGATAACCAGTGATCGATGATGATGGCAACAACAAGACAGGCTGAGCCAGAGATGTCATTCTGCTACGCCCTTAACTATTCCTACAGATAAATAAAGGCTTTGAATCCCAAACTGTCAGCATGTCTGTCTCTGTGGTAGTGCTATACTGATTCCTTTCGGCTATATGATTAATTAAAATATATATTGCCACTAAGATATAGCCTATAAAACCGGTGTTTAAATTTAAAAACATCGTAGGCTTATTTGTCAAACTTTTCAAACACGCTACTGAATTTATGAATCTAAATGTGTTTAGGAATTAAACACCTTGTGGCTTTTTATTTTATATACTCTAGACCTGTTTGAGTTGTAACACTTTTTTAATATGTTCATAGGCGTTGATAACAGGGCTGGTATTTAAAACCAAGCACCAACCAGGCCTAAAGAGTATTAATATATTTTAGCAGACAATATCCAGGGCAATTGTGTCATTTTTGTTTTACATACAATTTTTTTACATACAAATAATGTATTTTTTCTGGAGCAATATGTAAAATAGCAGTGTGTCCCCCATCTGGTATTGAACCTCTGATCCTCCAGTACATAGTGAAGTGCCCTAACCATTACACCACTGATCTATACTGCCAAATGCAGCCACTAAGTGATGGCTCACGAGTGTCATATTGCATGGCTAATAGGCTACCAGTATAGGCTACTAGATATATATGGCTAACCCAATAATTGATTGTTGGTAGTGAAATTCAAACAAGTTTGACTAAAATTAGTTTATCGAACAGCCAAGTTAACTTACTCCTGTCCTGTGTCGTATATGTTAATTATAGTGTCTCACAACTTAATTTGAAATAATTGACAGCAAAACTGAAATGACACTTATGAATCAAATCTCAGAACTACGTACATATATTTTTTTTAACTTATAATCATTATTATAATGTTAGGCCCCTATGCTAGTGGGGCAATGGCATTTGTGTGTGTGTATCGTGTTTTGTAACTTACTTATAGATTATGGCAAAAAAGCTGCTCTACCGGACCCCATCTCCCTGTTTAGAAACATAAGAACATAAGAAAGTTTACAAACGAGAGGAGGCCATTCAGCCCATCTTGCTCGTTTGGTTGTTAGTAGCTTATTGATCCCAGAATCTCATCAAGCAGCTTCTTGAAGGATCCCAGGGTGTCAGCCAACAACATTACTGGGGAGTTGGTTCCAGACCCTCACAATTTTCTGTGTAAAAAGTGCCTCCTATTTTCTGTTCTGAAGGCCCCTTTATCAATTCCATTTGTGACCCTGGTCCTGTTTCTTTTTTTCAGGTCAAAGTCCCTGGTCGACATTGTCTATATTTTTAGATTTTGAATGTTTGAATCAGATCTCCTTCTTTGTTGAAGACTGAATAGATTCAATTATTTTAGCCTGTCTGCATACGACATGCCTTTTAAACCCGAGATAATTCTGCTTGCTCTTTCTTTTTGCACTTTTCTAGAGCAGCAATATCCTTTTTGTAACGAGGTGACCAGAACTGAACACAATCTTCTAGGTGAGGTCTTACTAATGTATTGTAAAGTTTTAACATTACGCCCCTTGATTTAAATTCAACACTTCTCACAATATATCCGAGCATCTTGTTAATTTTTTATAGCTTCCCCACATTGTCTAGATGAAGACATTTCTGAGTCAACATAAACCCTAGGTCTTTTTCATAGATTCCTTCTTCAATTTCAGTATCTCCTATATGATATTTATAATGCACATTTTTATTGCCTGCATGCAATACTTTACACTTTTCTATTAAATGTCATTTGCCATGTGTCTGCCCAGTTCTGAATGCTGTCTAGATCATTTTGAATAACCTTTGCTGCTGCAACAGTGTTTGCCACTCCTCCTATTTTTTGTGTCATCTGCAAATTTACGAGTTTGCTTACTATACCAGAATCTAAATCATTAATGTAGATTAGAATAGCAGAGGACCTAATACTGATCCCTGTGGTACACCACTGGTTACCCTCGCTCCATTTTGAAGTTTTCCCTCTAATCAGTACTTTCTATTTTCTACATGTTAACCACTCCCTCAATTCATGTGCATGCATTTCCTTGAATCCCTACTGCATTCAGTTTGAGAATTATCTTTATTCCAATATTTATAATATTGAAAAACATTTTGGAATTGGTTTTAGCCCCTTAGCAATATTGATTTCTATCTCTCTTGGCCTTTCTAACTTTTTTGACTTGTGTTTGCAGTTCCAAGTACTCTTTCTGTGTACTTTGTTTTTGGTCCCTTTAAACGCTTCTGTAAAGTACTTTTTTTCACTGAAGATTTTTTTAAATTAATCTATTAAACCATTTTGGCCATTTTGATTTAGATTTAGATTTGTCTACTTTTTGAGATGTAATTGTTTTGCGCCTTCTTAGTACTACATTTTTGAAAAACAGCCATGGATGTTTTTCTATTTTACTCCAATCTACTTGTTAGTCTCTGTTTCATACTTCACAGTTTGCTTTTAATATAATAGTAATCTAGTACTCACATTTTTAAAAAATGTAGTACTAGATGCGCAAAACAATCACAACCACCTATCACATCGTAGTTACTTGTTAGTGCAATAGCTTCAAGTTCTAACATGTTGTTTCTGAGACTTCTATCTTTTAGATAAATACATTGAATAGCTGTCTTACCTGAGTTGTTGCCCTTGTTATGATGTAGTAGTCCCTTCTGTTTTTTTGTTTTCTCCCGTCTAATAGGCCTATATTACACACACAACAACACTGGGCGGATACCAAAGTGAACTGAATTGGGAGTGCTAACGAGTGGCAAAACAGGGACACAAATGTTGACTATTTCAGTCCTCAATAAAAACATAAAATATCTGTAAGTCGCAACACAGCAGTAGTATAACTTGAGAAACCTTGTCAGATCGACATCGATTGTATTGCATTGCCGGAGGAGGGGTGGAACCGTATCTATGGGTGGAACATCTCTGCCAGCCAATGGGGTCGTTGATACCGCCCACTGGCTGTGAGTGACAGAGGCAGTTGTGGCACAGAGAAAAGACAAAAGAAATACGGAGAAAAAGAAATAGCGAGAGTCACATCGAAATGTAAAAAGGAAGTGGAAATTGTGAAAAAATACATGAATGAATAAACAAATAAATATCTAAATAAATAAATATACGAATGAATGAATATTTGAGAATATCGAAATAAATAAATGTCTGTGTATTTATTTATTTCGATATTTATTTATTTATTTATTTATTTATTTATTTATTTATTCATCCATTTATTTATTTCTAATTTTGCAGGAAAATATCCTCCATACTATACAAATATCGACACGTATTTTCCTGGCTTGCCATTTATTAATTAATGTAAGTTTAAAAAATTAGATATATTTGAACAGTTACCCAGTGGCACAGCTGGTATAACCGTGTTTGTATTACAGCCTATATAACCATGCTGTTAGTTCGACCTCGGGTTTATTTATTTTTTTTGTGCGATGTGCTATTTCAAAAAAACATAAGTAAATAGCTTCGTGTAACTGGTATCGATATCAAAGTGCGTATGCTTCCTGGTTTATTTTGATGTATAGCAACACGAGTGAAATCGAGTCAGGCCGTTTTTTTCCTCAATGTAATGGGTTAACTAATGATTTCACCGTAACAATTTTTTTTTTTTTTTTGGTTCCTGGGTAGTAAGTGTTATTTCCTAATTGCTTATGCCTCAAAAAGTATAGAAATGGCTATTATTCCACAAACTTTGCTTTTGTGACCAGGACAGTGATATTTTGAAATTTACCTATTTTCCAGAACATTCCAGATAGATTCAGTGCTGAGTAAACTTGGAGTAACTTCTAGAACTTTCTAGAACTTTCCAGTAATATAAATAGTAGTATAAATACAGCTGCCTAAGTGGATACATATCTGCATTTTTCTGAGATGGCATCAAGAGGCTGCAAGCATCCCGCAGACGATTTTGAGACTTCTAAATGGTGGCATTCTGATGGGTCTCCAAGGCGGTTTTACCAAGTTTCCCTGCTATCTTTGCCTTTGGGACAGCAGGGACACCAAGGCGCACTACCACAGGCGGACTGGCCACAGCAGACCGAGTTCTCTGTGGGGGGAGGAACAACGTCAAGTGGGGAGTCACTGGTGGACCCCGAAGGTGCTGATGCCACCACTGCACATCAAATTGGGCCTTATGAAACAATTTGTCAGAGCTCTAGATAAGGAGTCGGCAGCCTTCAAGTACCTTCAAGACTTCTTCCCTAAGCTTGAGGCAAAGGTCAAAGTCGGTGTCTTCGTCGGACCACAGATAAAGAAGATCCTGGAGTGCAATGAATTCCCCAAGAAGCTCACTAGTAAGGAGAAAGCTTGGAAACAGCTTTTGTCGCAGTAGTTCGGGGCTTCCTGGGCAATCACAAGGCCAAAACTATGTGGAGCTGGTTGAGACTCTGGTGAAGAACCACGGCACAATGGGCTGTAGGATGTCCCTCAAAGTCCATATCCTTGATGCTCATCTTGATAAATTCAAGGAGAACATGGGAGCGCATCGGAGGAGCAAGGAAGCGCTTCCACCAGGATATACTGGACTTTGAACGCCGCTACCAAGGACAGTATAACGAGAACATGATGGGAGACTACATTTGGGGGCTGATTCGTGAAAGTGATTTACAGTATAATCAGAATCTCTCAAAAAAAACTACTCACTTCTAAATCTTTTTGTAGTCATTTTTGTATTACTTTAGTATAAATACATGTTAATTTGGATTCATATGTTGTTTTTTTCTGACTTTATTTGAACGAAAAGACACAAACCGCCTGCTTTTCTCATTGAAATAGGTAAATTTCAAAATATCACTGTCCTGGTCACAAAAGCAAAGTTTGTGGGGAATAATAGCCATTTTCTATACTTTGAGGCATAAGCAATTAGGAAATAACACTTACTACCCAGGAACAAAATTGTGTTACATAGTGTTTCAAACCGAAGCTGGAAATTGAGTCGAGATCCTGCTGTGCAAACTCGGCTGGCACGGATGTAAGCACAAAAACTGGGGGTATTCCAACAGCTGACCAGCGGCATAAATAAATTCGTGAATATAACTGGTATGTATGTCAAAGTGCTTGATTTTCTGGTTTCATTAGATGTTGACCAACATGTGAAATGCCATGACTGGTACATATCCCGTTCCTTAGTTATTGTTTTCCAAGATCACTACATACACAAAGTAAGGAACAGAAGATGATGGTGATAATGATGATGATGATGATGATGATAAAGAAGAAGGACACATTTTACCTTAGTTTGATGACTTATATCTTAATATATCTCAGTGTGTATAAGAGGTATTTACGTTTTTTTTCACATTCGGTCTAAGAAAGCTTAAGACTTTATGTTTAAGGTGGAATCAATATTTTTTTCTGGAGCAATATGTAAAAGAGCAGTTTGCTCCCCACCTGGGACTGAACCTTATGACCTCCAGTACATAGTGAAGTGCCCCAACCATTACATTCACTGACCTATACTGCCAAATACAAACGCTAAGTGATGGCTCACGAGTCATATTGTATGACAAAGAGGTTATCGCTATATATATATATATATATATATATATTTAACATGACTATTTTTTTAAAATAATATATGGGAAGCCTATATAAATGTCAATTGCTCTGGATAAAAGCATCAACCAAATAAATTAATGACATGTATTTTCCTGACTTGCCATTTATTAATTTATGTCAGTTTAAATAAAAATTAAATACATTTCAACAGCTACCCAGAGGCGCAACAGGTTAAGTTCAAACAACAGGATTTTTTTTTTTTTTTTTTTTTTTTGTGCGATATGTGCTGTTTCAAACATAATAAATAGCTTCGTGTAACTGGTATGGATATCAAAGTGCGTGCGTTCTCTGGTTTATTTTGATGTATAGCAACACATGTGAAATAGAGTCAGGACGTTTTTTCAATGTAACCGGATACTGCTGATTTTAAAACCGAAGCTGGAGATTTTGAGTCGAGCAGATCCTTTTGAGTGCAAACCGTAAGTACAGATCTAAGCAGCAAACCTGGGCGAGATCTAACAGCTGACCCATGCGCAGCGGGCGAAAAAGTTGTTCTAGCAGCTTTGAGTTCTCATGTTGCAGCTTCAACCCCGCTGGTGTTTTTTTTTCTTCTTCTCTCGTGTGTAAGGAATGGAAGATGATGATGATGATGATGATGAAAAAGGAGAATAACAATGTTACCTTAGTTTGACGACTTATATCTCAGTGTGTATTAAAGGTATTTACTTTTTTTTTTCACATTCGATCTAAGAAAGCTTCAAACTATGTTTAAAGTGGAATGGTACTTTAAGTGATTTAGTTTTGTCGCTGCAACATGCTCAAAAGAGCAAAACACTTGGTGTTGTATAGAGAGTCTCGGCAGTTCCGCCAAGATTTTTATCCTTGTACGAGGAACTACCGTTCCTCTCAATATGTGGGATTTGTACTTCACATCGGATCCCTCCTCATTTCATTGTCCAGTGAATTCTCATCCTCAGCAGTTTCATTTCTATACACTTTACAAACTCATCTTTCAGATTATTTTTTTTTCAGTTCAGGGCAAGAAACCGAATAAGATCTTCATCTCTTTAGTTTCTTTTTACCCATGAATGATATGTTTTGATATATAATGTATTCCTTCCCCTAACCCTAACCAACACATTTTTTAAACAAAATCTACATGATCTCTACTCCTGTTATGCTGTTTGACCAATTAAAAAGACATAAAAGCCTGGTTATTGATTTAGATGCAACAAGAAACATTACTGCTGTGTTTAATTTATGCACAGAATGGATTCATTCTGAAAACCGAGTCGTGAGGAAAATTAAAACTAAGAGAAGGATTATAATAATAATAATAATAATAATAATAATAATAATAATAATAATAATAATAATAATAATAATAATTTATTTCTAGCAGACGCCCTTATCCAGGGCGACTTATTTTAGATGGAGTGCAGATGCGGCGCCGACAAGCGGTTGCAGAACGTAGCTCGCTATTCTTTATCCAATGCTGCCATCGTGTGGCCATTTAGTAGAACAGTTGGTAATATATATATTTTTATCAGAGCACAGCTCAGTGACACGCGGTTGCTGGTGCCCTCTGCTGTTTACAATGGGTAGTACAGGTAATGAAATTCACAGTGACATTGTTACTGTTATTATTATTTATTTCTTAGCAGACATCCAGGGCTGCATACAATTGTTACAAATTATCACAGTACAAAGTATCACATTATAAAACATCACATTACAGAATATTATAATACAGATAAGAGCAGATATGAAAGTACCATAAAATCAATTCAAATAAAAGCAAAATAATAAAGCACACAGTAAATTATAAGATAATTCGACTAAGAGCAGCTAAAACCTGATAGTAACTATTTGCTGATATGAGTCCAGTAAGAACACGTAGTAAGCATGATAAATGCATGAGAATGATTTCAAATAAGAGCAATTACAGAAAACGTTATTATTTATACACACAGTACTCTCCTGACTATCCTGTAAATATTCTGTTTGCTGTATTTTAAGAATGTATCTGAAATGTCTATTTTTGCACAGTGGTTAAGGTTAATCTGAGTCATTTCAGAGGGCAACTGAGCTGTGGTCAGATAAATAAATAAATAAATAAATATTACAACAAACAGTTCTAGTAAATGGCCACACGATGGCAGCATTGGATAAGGAATAGGAAGAGAGCTCTGTTCTGCCCGTCTCCATGAAGTCCAGGTTTACAGCACAGGAAGCCCCGTGACCTGACACCTCCCCATGTGAGTTTAATTATTTATTCTTAAAACCAATACTATTTTAATCCACAGCAGGGACTGATAAAAACAGCCTTTGTACAACAATTGTCCGCGGTCTCCAGGTCAGGAGCTGTGTGGTGCTGGAGGCGCTGCAGAGCAGATTTCCACCGATCACACAAGGGAATATAAAGAATGCCGTGTTCAGAGCTAACTCTGTGATTTAGTGTGAGGATATATTGAAACCACTGAAGCTGTGTAAAAAGAAAAAAAGTGAAGAAAATGTATGTGATCTCTAACTCGTTGTTTGACAAATAAAAATTCAAAAGTAAAAGCGTGTGTGATGCTTATTTCCCTACAAGCCCTTGTCTTTAACCACTGGAGCACACAGACTCTTACGGGGGTTTGAAACCACACATCACTTTGTGCGTATCCTTACTCATGTCTGTCTCACAGGAGTTCCCTGGCTGTAGTTTATGTGGCTGTTCTTTGATCTCATGCAGTGTTATAGGAGTGTACAGAGCTGACTGCTAGTCTGTGATGGTTGATTCTAGTGTGTGCAGAGCTGCTAGTCTGTGATGGTTGATTCTAGTGTGTGCAGAGCTGCTAGTCTTTGATGGTTGATTCTAGTGTGTGCAGAGCTGCTAGTCTTTGATGGTTGATTCTAGTGTGTGCAGAGCTGCTAGTCTTTGATAGTTGATTCTAGTGTACAGACAATCCTGTTATTGTATCTGTGATTTGACAGGACACTGACTGGTGTCTGGTTTATGTTCTCCACTAGATGTCACTGTTTCTCAGCTTTTTTGTATCAACATTCAGGATTTTGAAATTAATATAGATTAATGGATGACCACAGGCACGAAATAGTGGAGGGAGAGATGGAAGTAAAGTTGATCCTCTGTTATATCATTAAAAATAATAACTCTGTGTTACATGATTCAACTACAGCAGTGCAAGCTGTGATTCTTCAGCTCTGGTTTATAGCTATGTTTTGTTTGATGAAATCAAAAAGAAATAATAAAAAAATAACTAAACACAGTCAGGAGTGTTTTGCACGCTGTTTTTGGTGCTGGGACTCTGTATCAGCCTATAGGGTTAATAACTAATACTACACTGTACTTTTCTTTATTAGCTTGTTTTTTCTTCATGTCTCAGATGAAATCTGATTCCAAGAGTGTGTATATGTATGTATGTGTGTGTGTGTGTATGTATGTGTATGTATGTATGTGTGTATGGATGTGTGTCTGTCTGACACATGATTAAGAACATCAGTATTTCATTGGGTGTTGAGGTCCAGTTAAAAGTTGTAAAGGACCTCGTCACATATGGTTAGTTTCCAAATGGTCAGATTGCCTGGAAGCAACATCTGAAAACCTTCTGAATTCCTTTTAAAAAACAAGTTCACAGTCCGGAACCTGAGAGCTCCATTTAAACTGGTGTATTTTAAACAATCATTATACCACTTTGAGTAAAACCGCTCGAGCGCCGACTTGAGAACGCATTACAACACTTAATGAAGGAAGCTCTAATAAAAATCACACTTACAACATGTCGTTTTATTGTTACACAAACTATTTTACTGTTGTTGGGAAACTGATGCAGACTCAAACCTGAGACCCTGTTTGCATTATCAAATACCCGTCACTTATCAAACTGACTTTGCAGTTTACGGCTGGACAACTACAAGGCCTGTGTTAAGAAACCATTTAAAACAATACAGGGCACAGAAGAGGAGCTGATACAGTCAATACCTGGACAAGTTTATGTGGAGAGAAAGGTACGGCAGGAATTGTCTAGATGCATTTATAAATACTGCATCAGATCACACAGCTGCACAGGTGTAAACCCACATCTAAAAAAAAAAAAAAACAATAAAAGCTGAAAGTTGAAGATATCTTTTAAAAAACTATTTTTCAGAATGAGATAGGCAAATTCTGTAGTTTAGGAGAAGGAGCAGAGTAATAGAGTGATCAGAATGGCTTAGTTTTGAATTGATCTGAATGCTCATTTTGAATTGATCTGAATACCGATTTTGAATTGATTTGAATATTCATTTTGAATTGATTTGAATACTCATTTTGTAGTGAATGATACCTGATGTTCCAGGGACAGCCTCTTGTGTCTCCACCCAACACTATCACTATGAATAGCATCTTCCAGTGCTGTTAGCAGATTTGGTATCCTTGACTTTATTAGGCTGTAAATCTGGTGCAGAGGTTGTGCAGGCTCTCCAGATGAATGCTGCTGGCATTGCTTTGTAACAGCATTGCGTGGTCTGCTTTCAGCCTCTTCCACAGATAGTGGTGTAGTGCACAGCACTTATACAAATCTGTTGAAGAGAATGTAGTTCTGGGATTTTAAAATGGCATCAGAACTACATTTCCCAGTGCCTAGTGCTCCTAATGAAGCCAGCAATGACAACCATCTGGGTCAATTATGCGATGAACTTGTGGATTCAGTACAGAGTTGTATACTAAGCCGCGGAGCAGCTAATCATAATCTACTTCAAACAAAAAGATGGAGGCATTGTTGTTAAAAGTCCCATTTCCAAGTATTGAAAATGCCTGTTCTGTCTTCCATTCCCGATTCTGCAGTTTATAAATCCTCCATCCCTGATTCTAACTTCCATGCAGACGGTGGAGATTGTTGTTTAAAATCTCACAACCTTGCAATCTAAAACACTACAAATAATAACAACTTGAAACCACAGATCATAAAATATCTAACGAGAGTAAGTTTCCCCAAAATCATAAATAATAAAAAGTTATAATAAACTTGTAACAGCGGGAACATTTTACAGGAAAGTGTAGAACTGAAATGGGCTTCAAAGCAACATCAAGTTAAAATGTAAAACTATTTGTATAAACCACAGAGCTATACAATACTCAATGACAAAATATATGCCTGATTGCACATGGATCGCTTGTATGAGCAGACAGCAGTTTAAAAAAGCTACCCAGTCATGGTATATATAAGAAATGTAGAAACAAGGACATCTACGGTATTTATTACTGAGTTTTAAAATTAAATCCTTGATTTACAAGACACTGAACATCATTTAAAACAGCATTTAATACAGTCAGCAAAGCATTTTAATATAGATTTTATTTGGTTTAGTAGTCTCGTTGTCAATCAACAAATTTATATAAAAACACAGAACCCTGCGCTTGTTAATAGAGTACCCGAGAGAGAGGGCAGTATTAAACACATCCTGAGCAGAAATCATCTCGTTAAGAAGCAATGGTATGCAGCCCATTACATTCCTAAAAGTTTCTGGTGCCCCTGCTGGAAACAGTACTGCTTTACACTTCAAGTTGCCACATGATAACTGCAGTACACTGTGCTGTGTCTTGAGGTACCGCAGATTCACCGTGGTATCGAGGAAGTTCCAACAGAACCCACTGCAAGAGGCTGAGCAACGCAAGAGAAAGGAAAGAGAAACGTGGTATTCATAATAACAATCTATTTAATATATTACTAATGTCACGTAACACAACCAATGCTCAACAAGACGATGAATACAAGATGTACCTGCTCATATCTGAGTCTGTGAGCTTTTGATCTGGAACAGATTGTGATTCGGGGGGACCCTGTTTATCAAGCAGGTTTATTCTTTTGTTTTCAGTAAATATTTCTGTATTT